>JAJOOO010002567.1:0-25174 GCA_029582685.1 Solanum piurae
GTAGGATTTTAGAATTTTAGGTTGTGAACTTTAGAAATCTTGAATTATTGTAGGATTTTAGAACTTAAAGTTGTGAACTTTAGAGAACTTGAATTTTTTGGTAGGATTTTAGACTTTATAAGGTTGTGAACGTTAGAAATCTTGAATTATTGTAGGAATATTAGAACTTTAAGTTGTAAGCTTTAGAGAACTTATATTTTTGTAGGACGTTAGAACTTTAAGTTGTGAACTTTAGAGAACTTGAATTTTTGTAGGAACTTTAGGTTATGAAACGTTAGAAATCTTGAATTATTGTAGAATTTTAGAACTTTAAGTTGTGAATTTTAGAGAACTTGAATCTTTGTAGGATTTTAGAATTTTAAGTTGTGAACTTTAGAGAACTTGAATTATTGTAGGATTTTAGAACTTTAGGTTCTGAACTTTAGAAATCTTGAATTATTGTAGGATTTTCGAACTTAAATTTGTCAACTTTAGAGAACTTGAATTTTTGTAGGATTTTAGAACTTTATAAGGTTGCGAGCGTTAGAAATCTTGAATTACTGTAGGATTTTAGAACTTTAAGTTGTGAACTTTAGAGAACTTGAGTTTTTGTAGGATTTTAGAACGTTAGGTTGTGAAACGTTTGTAATCTTGAATTATAGTAGAATATTAGAACTTCAAGTTGTGAATTTTAGAGAACTTGAATTTTTGTAGAATTTTAAGTTGTGAAGTTTAGAGAATTTGATTTTTTGTAGGATTTTAGAGCTTTAGGTTGTGAGCTTTAGAAATCTTGAATTATTGTAGGATTTTAGTACTTTAGGTTGTGAACTTTAGAAATCTTGAATTATTGTGGAATTTTAGAACTTTAAGTTGTGAACTTTAGAAATCTTGAATTATTGTAGGATAATAAACTTTAGGTTGTGAACTTTAGGAATCTTGATTTATAGAATTTATGAACTAATTATTAGGTTGAACTTTAGAAATCTTGATAAAATTTAGTCTTTATGAACTATTTGTAATTTTGAAACTAATTTGAAAGACTTTATAAGTTTTTATATTGTGTTTTAGATATTTTTGAATGTTAATTTAAGTTTGTTGTTTTATATTTTGTGTAGCTTCTTTATAATATTTTGTGTTTGATTGGGGATGAATTGAATTGAATTAGTTTTGCAGGTGGGCAGCAGAAATTGGCAGTTTCTACTGTAAAAAAATTGGCAGAAAAAGAGACGGACAAGGTGGTTTTGTCCGTTGCTTTTCTGGATTTTATTTTTTTTAAAACCCAGAAAAGCGACGGACATGGTCCTTTAGTCCGTCGCTTTTGGAAAAGAGTCGAGACAAAAAGCGACGAGATTGATTGCGTCGCTTTTTTGGCCAAAAGCGACGCAGTCCGTCGCTTTTTTTCATCTCTTTTTGGCAGTTTTTAGTAGTGTTTCACCTTACCTTGATAGTGCTTTCATGAGAACTAGACTTTCAATCAACACAATAACATCATCATCATCCTAGACTATTCATGCATCATCAAGTGTAAGGATAAGAGAAGAACAACCTTTCATCGATACCATACTTTACACTTTAGTCATAGGAGGTTAACTTTCTAAGTGCACCAATAGGTTACATACAACTTTCAACATTATGTATAAACCCTAGCCAATTTACCCTTTTCAAGGTTATGAATCAAGTCTCACCAATTCACCCTAAGATACTACAATAGGCATGAATAAAACAAGATTCTATAACTAGATTGACATAAATACAGTTCACAACAATCGTCTTGCATCAATACTTCAATCAAACTTCATGAAATTGGGGCCATGGGGTTGTACATGGGTTCATGGGGAATTTTACAATAAAAATCACCATTAAACATCAATCCACCAATAATATAAAACAATTAACCTAATGAAATCGTTTTTAAGAAGAACCCATGGCTAGAATAGAAACCTTAGTTTTTAGTCAAGTTATCACTTTTGAAATTATTCCATGAAGAAATTTTTCCATGAATCAAGATCCCCATACCTTAATTGATGTTATCCCACGAAATTGGAGTGAAAAGCTTAGAGCTTGAACCCTAATCTTGAGCTTCTTCTTTGTTCTTCAATGGAGTTTAAAGAGAGAATGTTTTGAGAAGGAAGTGGGTTTTGATCAGTAGGAACCCATCCCCCTAGCTTGAAGCTTCATCAATGTCTTCCATGGAGTTTTAGAGAGAGAATTTATTTGAGAGGGAAGGTTCAATTTGAATAATGAGGTCTAATTCTAGGTTAAAGAGTTTTCACTAACTTAAAATACCCAAAATTTAGGTAAAATAGTCGTCTAGGGTCTAATTAGAACGTGGGGTGAATTGGTTGGGGTGAATTTACCAATTCACCCCTCAATTGGCCGAAACTTGGCAGTGAAACAGGGCACCAATCGGCGACCACCATTGACGGACCATCCTGGTAGGTTGTCGTTTGGGACAGAGGCTCAACATTTGGGGGCTAAGCTCCCACAACTAAGTGTGGAGCTACGCCCTCCATTGACGGGGCGTCAATGGACTGACGAGGTGTCACTCTGGGCGTCAAACAAGACTGCCAACACACTGCCTAGGCAGCCTTTTTATGCCAACGTTTGGGTCCTTGGGGAGTCGTATCGAGATGTTGGGACGCTAAACATGCCTATTAGGATAGTAGAGTCACCACCACTTATTTTAGACTTCATACGACACAGAAAAACATGCAAGACACACTAGAACACACTAGCACGCAAACGACTAGTTTTTGAACGTCTTGAACGTCTCTTTGACGTTTGACTTCAAACTTAACTAAACTGACCTATAAACTCATTTTCAAACATTTATACAAGTTTATCCAAAATACATTACTAGGAACTCAAAATGACCATATCTTGTTCGAAATGCCATTTTAGGAACATCAACACCTCTCACCCTAAGTTGGTGATAACCCGACCTTAAGTCAATCTTCGAAAAGTAACTCGCCCCTTGGAGTTGGTCAAACAAATCATCAATCCTAGGGTGCGGGTACTTATTCTTTATAGTGACCTTGTTAAATTGTCAGTAATCAATACACATCTGAGCGACCCATCTTTCTTCTTCACAAACAAAACTGGCGTACCCCATGGTGATATGCTTGGTTGAATAAAACCCTTATCTAGCAAATATTTAAGTTGAGCCTTTAATTCCTTCAATTCGGCCGGGGCCATTCGGTAAGGAGGGATAGATATCGGTTGTGTATCCGGCAAGAGATCTATGCCGAAGTCAATTTCCCGTTCGGGAGGGATTTCGGGCAATTCATTTGGAAAAACTTCTGGAAACTCCCTTACTACGGGGACCGACTCTAATGGAGGGATCTCAGACTCAAGGTCCTTAACTCTCACAACATGATAGATACATCCCTTAGAAATCATTTTACAAGCTTTTAGACATGAGATAATTCGACCTCTAGGAGTCAAGTTTCCTCCCTTCCATTCTACAATGGGTTCATTAGGAAATTGAAACTTCACAACTCAGGTTCTACAATCTATGGAAGCAAAACAAGCATGAATCCATTCCATCCCCAATATGACATCAAAGTCCAACATATCAAGTTCTACTAAATCAACCAAAGTGACTCTATTGGACAGTGAAATGGGACAACCCCTATACACTCTTTTCGCTATGACTGAATCACCAACGGGGTAGACACGGAAAAAGGTTCTTTTAGGGTTTCGGGGAGCACATCAAATTTCATAGCCACTAAAGGAGTAACAAAAGATAAAGTGGCACCCAGGTCTAACAATGCATAAACATTAATTGAAAATACTTGCAACATACCGGTAACAACATCCGGGGAGCTCTCTTGATCACCTCGGGATTGGAGAGCATAAAAATGATTCTTCTTAGGAACATCAGAGTTAGACCCACTTGCTTGAGCTTGCTTATTCTCCCTCCCTTGAACCTTCAACATAGGGCAATCTCTCCTCATATGACCACTCTTCCCACAACTAAAGCAATTGTCCGTGCCAACTAGGCACTTTCCTTGATCTTTCTTGCCACACTTTTCACAATTAGGTTTCTCAACATAAGAACTACCACCTCTTCCTCCTTGTGGTCTAGGGGTAGACACCTTACCTTTGTTGGGCCTTGGAGCATTGGAAGGACTTTGTTTGGGAAATCTCTTTTTAAACCTTGGTTCACCTTGACCTTCAAACTTACCCTTAGATGTATTTCCCTCATCGGCCGTTGGCCTCTTCACTTCTCTATTCCTCTTTCTAAGCCTTGACTCTTCCACTTGTTGAGCATGTACCATCAACCTAGAGATATCCATGTGGTCGTGGAGCATTGCCGCTCGGCACTCTTCTTCAATAGCATCGGACACACCGGTGACGAAGTGACTCATTTCATCTCTTGGGTTAGAAACCAAAGAGGGAGCATATTTGGACAACTTCATGAATTTCAAGGAGTATTATTGGACACTCATACCTAGTTGGCGAAGATTGATGAATTCCTCAACTTTGGCTTCTCTTTTCTCACGAGGGAAAAACTGACCAAGAAAAGCCTTCTTGAATACCTCCCAAGTTATGGGACCCGCCCTTAAAGGCCTATTGTCCTTCCATTGAGTGATACCCGTCCAACTCGGCCTTCTCATTAGAAGAAACTCCCATAGCCTCCACAATCTTTTAAACCTCCTCCAAGAACTCTTATGGGTCTTCATTCACTTTGGAACCCAAGAAGATAGGAGGGTTCATCCTAGTAAAGTCTCTCAACCGTGAGGCCATGGTACTCACATTGGTCTCCACTCGGGATCTAGTTTCTCGGTTAGCATGGGCCGTCAAAGTTTGTACTTGAGTAGTGACGGCTTGAGATCCTAGATCGGCAAGTGAAGAGGTTGAGGAATAAAGAAGTAGCTTCCGTTAAGGTTCTATGGCGGAATAATCTAGTTGAGAGTGCTACATGAGAGGCTGAGGCTGATATGAAATCCCGTTATCCTCATCTCTTTCTTGCTACTCCTATTCTAACTTGAGGTAAGTAGTTTCTCTTGAGTTTATAATGAATTAGGAGTTATGTTTGTTGTGTTATCTTTTGCCATGTTTTCCTCTTATATGGTGTAGGTCCATGTGAGAAAGCATGAAGTTCTTAATTGAGTCTCTCCTGAATTATATGTCCCTCTTGTTGAATTGCTTTAGTATGATGATTGCATAATTTGACTTATGAGGTAATTGATGAGCATGTTTAATTGTGTGTAATGAAAAGATATGTTGAATCTCATGTTGTATTGCATTTGGTTATAATGTTGACATGTGTGACCTCATGAGATAAGTTGATGGACATAGTTGAATATGTTGTGACGAAGTAGCACGATGGTTTAACATTGTTGTGTTGAGCTTGCATGATGTGGAGAAGGTGTTTCCTCCTATTAAATGTGTATGTGATTGATATGTGTTGTTGATTGATCTGCTAGTCTTAAGTCTTGTTTCCCCTAGGAGTGATTAAAGTGTCATTTGAGGATGAATGTTCCTAATGGGGGGATATTGTAACACTCCAGAAATCTAACGACCTAAGCTAGATCCTAAATGATGACTAATGACTTAATGAGAGTAGAAATGATGTTTCAAGACCTAATTTAATGTAAATAAATTGGTAAGGAAGTGTTAGTGCATAAACGTCAAGAAACGACCATGACGTCCAGAAACTAGTGAGGTCCTAGGTCTTGTGAATTGCCCTTAAGAGTGTCGTAGGTGGACTAAAGTTTGTAGAAGGGTTTAAATATGTAAATTTGCATGTTTAGGGTCCAAGCGTTCGGGTACGACTCCCCAAGGACCACCCAAGGGGTCCTTGAGGAGGACCCAAAACTTGGAACCAAAAAGAAATAGAAGTTGTCCAAAACAAGTTGGACTCACGAGGGGCAAACCACGAGGCGTAGGTTGACTCACGCTCCGTGGAAGGGAGTCGTGAGTCCACATTTAGAATCCTCCAAGTGGCCTCCAAAACAACCCCCTCAGTCCCAAACCACGAGCATGCAGTACGGTCCGTAGACCGACTCACGCTCTGTGGAAGGGTCTCGTGAGTTGAGACTTAGTCTCCTCACCAAGACCCTTGTCTGCACCCTCTCAGTACCAAACCATGAGTGGCTAGCACGGCCCGTGGTTCAATCCACGCCCCGTGGATGGGGACTCGTGGATGGAACTCGAGCTCACTGCCTCCACACTGTTTAAGTGGGGGTAGATTAGTAATTTACTAATTAATTGCTTAAGGGTTAAAAACGGTTATAAATAGTTATATTAGCCACATTAGAGTATTATTAAGTAATAACCTAGTCTTCCACCTTATATCTCCAAATCATAAAAATCAAATCCCACTTCTCTCTAAACTCTCTCTCTCTCTCAAAGACTCTAGAAGAAGAAGATTGCATTGGAGCTAGGGTTTCAAGGTTTCTTTCCAAATTTATTGGAGTTTCTCCATTGATTCTCAAGGAATCAACTAAGGTATGGTTGCTCTTCACTCTTGAGATCTTTTCCCCAAGAGGCCCTCTCAAAATTGGATTTCAAAGTTCCCCAAATTCTAGGTTTTCTCTCAATTTCGTGGGTCACTTTACAAATGTGTTTTCATTGAATTATAATGATTAATTATGGTTGTATATGATGATTTGTGGATGAATTAATGTTATGTTGATGAGTTTTAAACAAATCCCCACAAGACCCATGAATTCCCATTCTTTCTCACTTTAAACCCTAGTATGACTTTAATGGTGAATGAAGGATGAGAATCTAATATGAAAATGTGGAATTCATTATGGTATTATGATGTTTCTCTATATGACGAATGATTACCATTGAATTAGAGTTGAATCTTGAGGTGATCCTTGAAGTCCATGAAGGAATATTGTTGAATTGAAGAATGCTTATATATTGAATTGTTGATCCACTTATGGTGGAAGTGCTACTTGATTATGAATTGTAGTGATTGAGTTATGTTTCCTCTTCCCTACAACCCCAAATTGTTGACAAGTATGATATGATACGAACATGAATGTTAAGCTATGATTATGATAGTGTTGGTATGATGAATAGAAGGTAAATCTCATGAACACTATATGACTATGTTATGAATGAACATTATTATATGTTGATGGATCTACGATGAAAGGTTATTCTCATCTTAGAACTTGTGAGCTATATGATAAATGATGGGTTGAACCTCTAATGCACTCCTTATTGAATTAATGTGTAAGTAAAGGCATTTACTACTTTAAAAAGGGAATTATCCTTAGCACCGAGTGAACATGAATATGAGATGGAAGCTTTTACGTTTAGCAAGTCCGGCTTCCCATATGGATTCCTTTTACGTTTAACAAGTCTGGGTTCCCAATATATATGTTGTCTCATGAGATGGAAACCTTGTACATTTAGTAAGTCCGGGTTTCTAGTAGCAATCTCCTTGTTCCTTACCTATGTTTTCCCACTTAGGTATTAGCTAGTGGATCCACCTAGATGCTATTATGTTAGTTCTACCTTGGCAAGTGGAACACTCTCTTTTCGGTGTGGGAGTAGAACACCAGATTCCATGAAGCTCACATGGTCTATGTCGATTATTGCTAATATCCCTATGCTTCAAGAAGATGATCTAATATAAGAATGTGACTTATGTAAATGACCTATGAACTCTAACTAGAACTACTTGAGGGATACTACTTAGTATAGGTGAGGGTATGCGACTTTACCTATGCATTGCACAAGTGGGTTCTTTGAGGAGTTCTTGTGTGAGTCCTTTATATATGGTAAGGTATTAATTATGTTAAGGTTGTTTTCACCTATTATGATGTTGATTATGTACGTGACTATACTTGTATCTTTTTGATAGCTTTACTTAGTATATATGGGGGTATGGGACTTCATATGTACATTGCACAAGTGAACTTGAAAAGGGGGCCATGGGTGGTGTCTTATGATGGTATGATGTAAATGGAACCCAAATATGTAAGGTATAGGCTATGGATTCTTGTTATGATCATGAATGTCTCTTTACCTTGTAATGTGGATTGGCTAAATATTCCTTGAATATGCATTATGGCTTCTAACTTGAAATAGCATGTTTTCAACTAAAGGTCCCTTTTGTGCATGATTTAAATGGTTTTAATTGCATGGCTTCCATACTTAGTACAATTGATGTGCTAACCCATATTTCTTCCTTTTTCTACTAAGTGTAGGTTCCGGGAAGTGATTGTGCTACTAAGAGACTCAAGCTTGGACTTAGACTTTCTCCAAGACTTTTTGGTATGTCCTCAAGTTCCGAGGACACACATTATGACACTTATGTCCCTTATATTGTAATAGACTATTAGACTCTTTATGTACTTGTCATTTTGAGACAATCCTGCTGTAAAGGGCTATGGTCCCTATTTGGGATTCTTATGTGTACTTAGATGGTTTCATTGAGATGATGATGTCTAGACATTCTACTTTCTATTTCCTATTATGAGACACTTTGACATTGATGTTGAAAAGCTTTTTAAAATTCCGCATTATTCAATGTCTATATGCAATGACGAATATGCTAAGGGCTTGTATAAGACCCTTTCGAGGTCAAGTACGTCGTGTTACGCTTAGGGGGTGCTCTCAGGGAGTGAAAAACTTGAGAACATATGATCTCTCATGGTGTTACCTACACCATCAAGGGTTGGTCCACTTGCCAAGGTGGAACCGGTTTGTTAGCTTAGTCGGATCCACTAGCTAACTTCCTACGGGCATGTAGTTAAGGGATACGGAGATTGCTACTAGAAACCCAAACTCCACTAGGTGAGGTTTCCATCTCATGAGACACACTTGGGGAAATCAATACTCTTCTAGGTGAGAGATCCCTTGTGGGAAGCCCAAACTAACTATGTGGGAACCTCCATGAAAGCCCAAACTCATCTAGGTGGGAACCTCCATTCTCATCTCAATATCCTCTCGGTGCTAGGCATAAATCCCACAAGATAATCATTAAGTCTATACTAGGACTCAAGTAAATGGAAAAGTGTTCTTGACCACCAACCCATGCTAATACATCTTTTAGACAATTTGTGAGCAACTATCACAATCCATGACCTAGGTATAAAGGCTCTCTAGCCTTAGGTTCAATTAGTTAGGAGAAGTCCTTCAACCCTAGAACCATTACTATGTGAGAAGTTTTTCATGTTAAGGTCATATTCATACCTAGCATCATGTCTATAATTCTTCATTAGGCAAGTATATCATTATGACCTAAGTGATTCTATCACTTCCTACCATCTATGAGTCATAAGGTGATCTAGGTAGGTAAAGGTCTCTCAACACCATTCTATTCCTTAGCCTTGGATTCATATGTAGATTTTACTCTTAAAGCCTTAGGATCTAAAGTTGATCATATTAGCTTCTTGCTTAAGCCCTAATGATCATCATTCAAGACTATGACTCCTCATTCTCAAAGACTCTACAACATGGAAGCATATTATGAACCTAAATTACAAGACATTCAATCACATTCTTTGATACTAGGTGATCTTAGTCCTATTTTGCCTTAGAGGCTCAATTTCATCATTACAAGTCAAGATCAATCATATACAATAAATTCTAGTTCAATTCATGATTATATGATCCTAAATTTGATCAATTACAACACACAACATTGAATTAGGAAGATCACTCAAGAACCTTCAACCTTGCCTCTAATGGCATCAACCCACAAATATCACATTCATCAACTTAAGTTAGGGTTCACCATAGAATTCACATGAAATCATCATAATATCAATAAACAAAGTTAAATAAATCATAATTGGGTGATATCCACTAGATTGGAATCACACCCAAGCCCTACCCACAATGCAATCACAACCCTAGCTAGAATTGGGTTTTTGAGTTCACAATTGGGGGAAATCTATGGGGGCTCCATGGGTGGAAGAACCCATGGATGAATAAGTTTCACATACCTTGAATCAATGCCCTAATCCAAGCTTGAATCCAGGGTCAAATCTTGACCTAGATGCTGCCCTCTTCTCTTCTCTTCTTCCTCTTCTTCTTTACTTCTAGAGATACGATTTTCAAGAGAGGGTTTAGGGATCTTTAGTTGGGTGAGTTAGAATGATTAGTTTAGGGATTGATTAAGCTTATATAGGTGGTTAGATAACCTATTAACCTCTAATTAATAACTAACCCAACCCCTAACTTCTAACTTAAAACTAAACTAACTAAAACTGGCAGCACTTACGACTTGGAAATCTACGGACAGTAGATTGATCTACTGTCCGTGGTTTGGTCTTGTGGTTTGAAGATGGGAGTCTAAATGTTTCAGGCGTCTAAAAAAACTAAGTATGGACCTACATTCTTGACCTATGGGGCGTCAACCAACTTACTGGCCTTCAATGGTCATCCGTAGGTCACAATTGAAGGGAAAGCCTCCCTAGACTAAGTCCTCATCTACGCCCATGACCTACGGGGCGTGGATTGATCTACTTAACGTAGATAGAAACCGTAGACCACCAAAGGCTGCCTTAGTGGACTGTTTTGGAGTCCTCCTCAAGGACCCATCGTATGATCTTTGGGGAGTCGTAACCAGACGTTTAACCCCTAAACATGTCCATCTAAGTAGGAGAGTCACTTCTACAAGTTTTCACCCTCAAACAACACTCCAAACTTCAACGACAAGACCCTTACAACTCACTAGTTCAAATGACTAGTTTTCGAATGTTTTAGTCGTTTCTTGACGTTTGACTTCTACAATCACCAAACTAACTTCAAAAGACATAATTCATCATTTAAACAAGTTTCCAACTATAAACTAACATGTGAGGCTCTAGTTCAACCTACTAGATTTAGTCTAGAACTCACTAATTTACGGGGTGTTACATGTTTATGGCTGTTTCTTGATTTTTAAGCCATTTTTGGGCATTTACGTAATATTGGACCATTTTTGGGAAGTTACGAAAAGAAGTAAAGTTTTGTTTTGTTATTCGTCCCGATATTCTAAGGTCATTAGTGCAAGTCCAAAAAATTTTGAGGCATTTTTTGTATTGTTTATGTCTGGTTCTTGATTTTCGGTCATTTTGGGGTATTTACGTAATATTCGGCCATTTTTTGGTAGTTACGAAAAGAAGTAAAGTTTTGTTCTCTTATTCGTCACGATATTCAAAGGTCATTGGTGCAAGTCAAAAAAAAATTGAGGCATTTTTTGTATTATTTATGTTTGTTTCTTGTTTTTTTGGCTATTTTGGGGAATTTACGTAATATTCGACCATTTTTCGGCAGTTATGAAAAGAAGTAATATTTTATTCTCTTATTCGTCATGATATTCTAAGGTCATTGGTGCATATCAAATTTTTTTTGAAGTGTTTATTGTAATGTTTATGTGTATTTCTTAATTTTTCGATAATTTTGGGGAATTTACGTAATATTCGGTCATTTTCGGGCAGTTACGAAAAGAAGTAAAGTTTTGTTCTCTTATTTATCACGATATTATAAGGTCATTGGACGAAGTCAAAAAAAATTCGAAGCATCTTTTGTATTGTTTATGTGTTTATTTTTATTTTTCGGCCATTTTGGGCATTTACGTTATATTCAGCCATTTTCAGACAGGTACAAAATGAAGTAAAGTTTTGTTCTCTTATTCGTCACGATATTCTAAGGTCATTGGTGCAAATCAAAATTTCTTTGTGGCCATTTTTGTATAGTTTATGTGTGTTTCTTAATTTTTTGGCCATTTTGGGGTATTTACATAATATTCGGGCATTTTTGGTAGTAATGAAAACAAGTAAAGTTTTCTTCTGTTATTTGTAATGATATTCTAAGGTCATTGGTGAAAGTCAAAAAATATTTGAGGCGTTTTTTGTATTGTTTGTGTGTTTCTTTATTTTTCGGAAATTTTGGAGTATTTACGGAATTTTTGGGCATTTTCGGGCAGTTACGAAAAGAACTAAAGTTTTGTTCTGTTATTCGTCACGATATTCTAAGGTCATTGGTGCAAGTCAAAAAAAAAAATGAGGCATTTTTTGTATTGTTTATGTGTGTTTCTTGATTTTTCCGCCATTTTGAGGCATTTACGTAATATTCGGGCATTTTTGAAAAGAAGTCAAGTTTTGTTTTGTTATTTGTCACGATATTCTAAGGTCATTGGTGCATGTAAAAAAATATTTGATGCATATTTTGTATTGTTTATGTGTGTTTCTTAATTTTTTCATCATTTTGTGGCATTTAAGTAATATTCTGCCATTTTTGGGCAGTTACGAAATGACGTAAAATTATGTTCTGTTATTCGTCCCTATATTCTAAGACTATTGGTGCAAGTCAAAAAATATTTGAGGTGTTTTTTTGATTGTTTATGTTTGTTTTTTTCCCGGCCATTTTGGGTAATCTACGTAATATTCGGTCATTTTTCGACAGTTACGAAAAGAAGTAAAGTTTTGTTCTATTATTCGTCATGATATTCTAAGCTCATTGGTGCAATTCGCAATTTTTTTGAGGCGTTTTTCTATTGTTTATGTGTGATTCTTGAATTTTCGACCATTTTGGGGCATTAACGTAATATTCGGCCATTTTCAAGTAGTTATGAAAAGAAGTAAAGTTTTGTTCTCTTATTTAACACGATATTTTAAGGTCATTGGTCCAAGTCAAAAAAAATTCGATGTGTTTCTTGTATTGTTTATGTGTGGTTCTTGAATTTTCGACGGTTTTGGGGCATTTACGTATATTCAGCCATTTTTGCGAAGTTACAAAAAGAAGTAAAGTTTTGTTCTCTTATTCGTCACGATATTCTAAGGTCATTGGTGCAATTCAAAAAAAAATTGCGGCCTTTTTTTGTATAGTTCATGTGTTTCTAATTTTTTCAGCCATTTTGGGGCAGTTACGAAAAGAAGTAAAGTTTTGTTCTGTTTTTCGTTTCGATATTCTAAGGTCATTAGTGCAAGTCAAAATATTTTGAGACGTTTTTTGTATTGTTTATGTTTGTTTCTTGATTTTTCAGCCTTTTTGGAAATTTACGTAATATTCGGCCATTTTTTGGTAGTTACGAAAAGAAATAAAGTTTCGTTCTCTTATTCGTCAGGATAATCTAAGGTCATTGGTGCAAGTCAAAAAAAAATTATGCGTTTTTTGTATTGTTTATGTTTGTTTCTATTTTTTGGGCCATTTTGGAGAATTTACGTAATATTCGGCCATTTTCTGGCAGTTAATAAAAGAAGTAATGTTTTGTTCTCTTATTCGTCACGATATTATAAGGTCATTGGTCCATATAAAAAAACAATTGAGGTGTTTTTTGTATTGTTTACATGTGTTTCTTGATTTTTCGGCCATTTTGGGGAATTTAAGCAATATTCAGTCATTTTCAGGCAATTACGAAACGAAGTAAAGTTTTGTTCTCTTATTTATCACGATATTCTATGGTCATTGGTCCAAGTCGAAATTTTTTTGAAGCATTTTTTGTATTGTTTATGTGTGTTTCTTAATTTTTCGGCCATTTTGGGGAATTTACGTTATATTCGGCCATTTTCAGGCAGTTACGAAAAGAAGTAAAGTTTAGTTCTCTTATTCGTCACGACATTATAAAGTCATTGATGCAAGTCGAAATTATTTTGAGGCTTTTTTTGTATTGTTAATAATTTTCCAGCCATTTTGGGCCATTTAAGTAATATTAGACCATATTCGAGCAGTTATGAAAAGAAGTAAAGTTTTGTTCTTTTATTCGTCACGATATTCTAAGGTCATTGGTGCAAGTTGAAATTTTTTTGAAGCGTTTTTTGAATTGTTTATGTCTGTTTCTTAATTTTTCGACCATTTTGAGGAATTTACGTAATATTCGGCCATTTTTGGGCAGTTAGGAAAAGAAGTAAAGTTTTGTTATCTTATTCGTCACAATATATGAAGGTCATTGGTGCGATTCGGAATTTTTTTGAGGCATTTTTTGTATTGTTTTTGTGTGTTTCATGATTTTTCGACCATTTTTGGGAATTAACGTAATATTCAGCCATTTTCGGGCAGTTACGAAAAGAAGTAAAGTTTTGTCTCTTATTCGTCACGATATTCTACGGTCATTGGTGCAAGTCAGAAAAAAATTGAGGCATTTTTTGTATTGTTTATGTGTGTTTCTTGATATTTCGGCCATTTTGGAGAATTTACGTAATATTCGGTCATTTTCAGGCAGTTATGAAAAGAAGTAAAGTTTTGTTCTCTTATTTATCACGATATTCTAAGGTCATTGGGCCAGGTAAAAAAAAATCGAAGTTTTTTTTGTATTGTTTATGTGTGTTTCTTGATATTTCGGCCATTTTGGAGAATTTACATAATATTCGGTCATTTTCGGGCAGTTATGAAAAGAAGTAAAGTTTTGTTCTCTTATTTATCACGATATTCTAAGGTCATTGGGCCAGGTCAAAAAAAATTCGAAGCTTTTTTTGTATTGTTTATGTGTGTTTCTTGATTTTTCGGCCATTTTGGGGAATCTACGTTATATTTGGCAATTTTCAGGCAGTTACGAAAAGAATTAAAGTATTGTTCTCTTATTCGTCACGATTCTAAAGTCATTGATGCAAGTCGAAATTCTTTTGATGTGTTTTTTATATTGTTTGTGTGTTTATGATTTTTCAGCCATTTTGGGCCATTTAAGTAATATTTGACCATTTTCGGGAAGTTACGAAAAGAAGTAATGTTTTGTTCTGTTATTCGTCACGATATTCTAAGGTCATTGGTGAAAGTCAAAATTTCTTTGAGGCATTTTTTGTATAATTTATGTGTGTTTCTTAATTTTTCGACCATTTTGGGGTATTTACTTAATATTCAACCATTTTTGGGCTGTTACGAAAAGAATAAAGTTTTGTTATATTATTCGTCATGATATTCTAAGGTCATTGGAGTAAGTCAAAAAAAAATTGAGGCATTTTTTGTATTGTTATGTGTGTTTCTTGATTTTTCGACCATTTTTAGGCATTTACGTAATATTGAGCCATTTTTGGGCAGTTACGAAAGAATTAAAGTTTTGTTCTCTTATCCATCACGATATTCTAAGGTCATTGGTGCAAGTTAAAAAAGAATTGAGACGTTTTTTATATTGTTTATGTGTGTTTCTTGATTTTTTGACCATTTTAGTTAATTTACGTAATATTGGGCCATTTTCGGGCAGTTACGAAAAGAAGTAAAGTTTTGTTCTGTTATTCGTCCCGATATTCTAAGGTCATTAGTGCAATTCAAAAAAAATTGAGGCATTTTTTGTATTGTTTACGTTTGTTTCTTGATTTTTTGGTCATTTTGGGGAATTTACGTAATATTCGGTCATTTTCTGGTAGTTACGAAAAGAAGTAAAGTTTCGCTCTCTTTTTCGTTCCGATATTCTAAGGTCATTGGTGCAAGTCATAGTATTTTTTAGGCGTTTTTTGTATTGTTTATGTTTGGTTCTTATTTTTTCGGCCATTTTGGGAAATTTACGTAAGATTCGGCCATTTTCCGGCAGTTACGAAAAGAAGTAAAGTTTTGTTCTCTTATTTATCACGATACTCTAAGATCATTGGTCCAAGTCAAAAAATTTTGAGGTTTTTTTTGTATTGTTTATGTGTTTCTTGATTTTACGGCCGTTTTGGGCATTTACGTTATATTTGGCCATTTATGGGCAGTTACGAAAAGAAGTAAAGATTTGTTCTTATTCATCACGATATTCTAATGTCATTGGTGCAAGTCGAAAAATATTTGAGGCGTTTTTTGTATTGTTATATGTGTTTCTTGATTTTTCGGACATATTTAGGCATTTACGTAATACTGGGCCATTTTCAGGCAGTTACGAAAAGAAGTGAAGATTTGTTCTCTTATTCATCACGATATTCTAATGTCATTGGTGCAAGTCGAAAATTTTTGAGGCTTTTTTTGTATTGTTATGTGTGTTTCTTGATTTTTCGGCCATTTTTAGGCATTTACGTAATATTGGTCCATTTTTGGGCAGTTACGAAAGAAGTAAAGTTTTGTTCTCTTATTCGTCACGATATTCTAAGGTCATTGGTGCAAGTTAAAAAAATTTGAGACGTCTTTTATATTGTTTATGTGTGTTTCTTAATTTTTCGGCCATTTTGGTTAATTTACGTAATATTGGGCCATTTTCGGGCGGTTACGAAAAGAAGTAAAGTTTTGTTCTGTTATTCGTCCCGATATTCTAAGGTCATAAGTGCAATTCAAAAAATAATTGACGCATTTTTTGTATTGTTTACGTTTGTTTCTTGATTTTTCGATCATTTTGGGGAATTTACGTAATATTCGGCCATTTTCTGGTAGTTAGGAAAAGAAGTAAAGTTTCGCTCTCTTATTCGTCAGGCTATTCTAAGGTCATTGGTTCAAGTCAAAAAATAATTGAGGCGTTTTTTGTATTTTTTTATGTTTGGTTCTTGTTTTTCGGCTATTTTGGGAAATTTATGTAATATTCGGCCATTTTCCGGCAGTTACGAAAAGAAGTAAAGTTTTGTTTATCACGATATTCTAAGTTCATTGGTCCAAGTTGAAATTTTTTGGAGGTGTTTTTTGTATTGTTTATGTGTGTTTCTTAATTTTTCGGCTGTTTTGGGCATTTCCGTTATATTCAGCCATTTATGTGCAGTTACGAAAAGAAGTAAAATTTTGTTCTCTTATTCATCACGATATTCTAATGTCATTGGTGCAAGTCAGAATTTTTTTGTGGCGTTTTTTGTATTGTTTATGTGTGTTTCTTGATTTTTCGGCCATTTTTGGGTATTTACGTATTATTCGGCCATTTTCGGGCTGTATCGAAAAGAAGTAAAAATTTGTTCTGTTATTCGTCACGATATTCTAAAGTCATTGGTGCAAGTCAAAAAATTTGAGGAGTTTTTTGTATTGTTAATGTGTATTTCTTGATTTTTTGGTCATTTTGGGGTATTTACGTAATATTCAACCACTTTCGGGCAGTTACGAAAGCAAGTAAAGTTTTGTTCTGTTATTCGTCACGATATTCTAAAGTCATTGATGCAAGTCAAATTTCTTTTGAGGCATTTTTTGTATTGTTTATGTGTTTTTATGATTTTTCGGCCATTTTGAGCCATTTACGTAATATATGACCATTTTCGGGTAATTACAAAGAGAAGTAAAGTTTTGTTCTGTTATTTGTCATGATATTCTAAGGTCATTGGTGCAAGTCAAAATTTTATTGAGGCGTTTTTTGAATTGTTTATGTGTGTTTCTAAATTTTTCGACAATTTTAGGGCATTTGCGTAATATTCGGCCATTTTTGGGCAGTTACGAAAAGAAGTAAAGTTTTGTTCTGTTATTCTCCATGATATTCTAAGGTCATTGGGGCAAGTCGAAATTTTTTTGAGGCGTTTTTTATATTGTTTTTGTGTGTTTCTTGATTTTTCGTCCATTTTGGGTCATTTACGTAATATTAGGCCATTTTAGTGCAGTTACGAAAAGAAGTAAATTTTTGTTATCTTATTCGTCAGGATATTCTAAGGTCATTGATGCGAGTCAAAAAAAAATTGAGGCGTTTTTTGAATTGTTTATGTGTGTTTCTAGATTTTTTGATAATTTTGGTGAATTTACGTAATATTCAGCCATTTTTGGGCAGTTACGAAAAGAAGTAAAGTTTTGTTCTCTTATTCGTGACGATATTCTAAGGTCATTGGTGCAAGTCAAAAAAAAAATTGAGGCTTTTTTTGTATTGTGTATGTGTTTCTTGATATTTCGGCCATTTGGAACATTTACTTAATATTCGGCCATTTATGAAAAGAAGTAACGTTTCATTCTCTTATTCGTCATGATATTCTAAGGTCATTGGTGCAAGTCAAATTTTTTTTTGAGGAATTTTTTGTATTCTTTATAAGTTTTTCTTGATTTTTCTGCCATTTTGGTGCATTTATTTAATATCCGGCCATTTACGAAAAGAAATAAAGTTTTGTTCTCTTATTCGTCACGATAGTCTAAGGTTATTGGTGCAAATCGAAACTTTTTTGAGCCGTTTTTGTTAATCTTTATATGTGTTTCTTGATTTTTCGGCCATTTAGGGGCATTTACATAATATTCGGCCATTTTTGGGAAGTTACAAAAAGAAGTAAAGTTTTGTTCTCTTATTCGTCATGATATTCTAATGTCATTGGTGTAAGTCAAAATTATTTTCAGGCCTTTATTTTTATTGTTTATGTGTGTTTCTTAATTTTTCGGCCATTTTGGGGCATTTACGTAATATTCGGCCATTTTCGGGCAATTACGAAAAGAAGTAAGGTATTGTTCGCTTATTCATCACGATTTTCTAAGGTCATTGATGCAAGTCGAATTTTTTTTGAGGCATTTTTTGTATTGTTAATGTGTGTTACTTGATTTTTCGGCCATTTTGGGGCATTCACGTAATATTCGACCATTTTTGTACAGTTACATAAAGAAGTAAAGTTTTGTTCTGTTATTCGTCACGATATTCTAAGGTCATTAATGCAAGTAAAAAAAAAATTGCGGCGTTTTTTGTATTGTTTATGTGAGTTTCTTGATTTTTTGGCCATTTTGTCGGATTCACGTAATATTCAATCATTTTTGTTTAGTTACAAAAAGAAGTAAAGTTTTGTTCTCTTACTCTTCATGATATTCTAGGGTCATTGGTGCAAGTCAAAAAAAATTTGAGGAATTTTTTGTATTGTTTGTGTGTTTCTTGATTTTTCTGCCTTTTTGAGGCATTTACGTAATATTCGGCCATTTTCGGGCAGTTACGAAAAGAAGTAAAGTTTTGTTTTGTTATTTATCACGATATTTTAAGATCATTGGTGCAAGTCTGAAATTTTTTGGAGCCGTTTTTTGTATTGTTTATGTGTGTTTCTTGATTTTTTGGTCATTTACGTAATATTCGGACATATTCAGACAGTTACGAAAAGAAGTAAAGTTTTGTTCTCTTATTCGTCACGATATTCAAAGGTCATTGGTGCAAGTTGAAATTTTTTGAGGCGTTTTTTGTATTATTTATGTGTGTTTCTTTATTTTTCAGCCATTTTCAGGCAGTTACAAATAGAAGTAAAGTTCTGTTCTCTTATTCGTCAGGATATTCTAAGGTCATTGGTGCAAGTCGAAATTATTTTGAGGCATTTTTTGTATTCTTTGTGTGTTTCTGGATTTTCGGCCATTTTGGGGCATTTACGTAATATTCTGCCATTTTGGGGCATTTATGAAAAGAAGTAAAGTTTTGATCTCTTATTTGTCACAATATTCTAAGGTCATTGGTGCAAGTCAAAAAAAATTTGACGCATTTTTTGTAGTGTTTATATGTGTTTCTTGATTTTTCAGCCAATTTGGGGAATTGACGTAATATTCGGCCATTTTTGGGCAGGTACGAAAAGCAGTAATGTTTCGTTGTTTTATTCGTCACGATATTCTAAGGTCATTGGTGCAAGTCAAAAAAAATTTGAGTTGTTTTTTGTATTGTTTATATTTGTTGCTTGATATTTCGGCCATTTTGGTTAATTTACGTAATATTCGGCCATTTTTGGGCAGTTACGAAAAGAAGTAAAATCTTATTCTTATTGGTCACGATATTCTAAGGTCATTGGTGTAAGTCAAAATTATTTTGAGGCGTTTTTTGTATTGTTTATGTGTGTTTCTTGATTTTTGGGTCATTTTGGGGCATTTACGTAATATTCGGCCATTTTTGGGTAATTACGAAAAGAAGTAAAGTATTGTTCGCTTACTCATCACGATATTCTAAGGTCATTGATGTAAGTCGAAATTTTTTTGAGGCATTTTTTTGTATTGTTTATGTGTGTTACTTGATTTTTTGGCCATTTTGGGGCATTTACGTAATATTCAGCCAGTTTTGTACGGTTACAAAAAGAAGTAAAGTTTTGTTCTGTTATTCGTCACGATATTCTAAGGTCATTAATGCAAGTCAAAAAAAATTTGAGGCGTTTTTTGTATTGTTTATGTGTGTTTCTTGATTTTTTGGCCATTTTGGGGCATTCACGTAATATTCGACCATTTTCGTTTAGTTACAAAAAAAAGTAAAGTTTAGTTCTCTTACTCTTCACGATATTCTAGGGTCATTGGTGCAGGTCGAAATATTTTTGAGGCGTTTTTTGTGTTGTTGGTGTGTTTCTTGATTTTTCAGTCTTTTTGAGGCATTTACGTACTATTCGGTCATTTTCAGGCAGTTACAAAAATAAGTAAAGTTTTGTTCTGTTATTCGTCACGATATTCTAAGGTCAATGGTGCAAGTCTTAAATTTTTTGGAGTCATTTTTTGTATTGTTTATGTGTGTTTCTTGATTTTTTGGTCATTTTGGGTCATTTACGCAATATTCGAACATTTTTGGACAGTTACAAAAAGAAGTAAAGTTTTGTTCTCTTATTCGTCACGATGTTCAAAGGTCATTGGTGCGAGTAAAAAATTTTTTGAGAAGTTTTTTGAATTGTTTATGTGTGTTTCTAGTTTTTTTGATTATTTTGGGGCATTTACGTATTATTCAGCCATTTTTAGGCAGTTATGAAATGAAGTAAAGTTTTGTTCTCTTATTCGTCACGATATTCTAAGGTCATTGGTGCAAGTCGAATTTTTTTTTGAGGAATTTTTTGTATTGTTTATAAGTTTTTTTTTATTTTTCTGCCATTTTGGTGCATTTATTTAATATCCGGCCATTTACGAAAAGAAATAAAGTTTCGTTCTCTTATTCGTCACGATAGTCTAAGGTTATTGGTGCAAGTCGAAATTTTTTTGAGGCATTTTTGGTAATCTTTATATGTGTTTCTTGATTTTTTTGCCATTTTGGGGCATTTACATAATATTCGGCCATTTTTGGGAAGTTACAAAAAGAAGTAAAGTTTTGTTCTCTTATTCGTCATGATATTCTAATGTCATTGGTGTAAGTCAAAATTATTTTGAGGCCTTTATTTCTATTGTTTATGTGTGTTTCTTGATTTTTCGGCCATTTTGGGGCATTTACGTAATATTCAGCCATTTTCGGGCAATTACGAAAAGAAGTAAAGTATTGTTCGCTTATTCATCACGATATTCTAAGGTCATTGATGCAAGTCAAAAAATTTTGAGGCATTTTTTGTATTGTTAATGTGTGTTACTTGATTTTTCGGCCATTTTGGGGCATTCACGTAATATTCGGCCATTTTTTTACAGTTCCAAAAAGAAGTAAAGTTTTGTTCTGTTATTCATCACGATATTCTAAGGTCATTAATGCAAGTAAAAAAAAAATTGAGGCGTTTTTTGTATTGTTTATGTGTGTTTCTTGATTTGTTGGCCATTTTGTGGCATTCACGTATTATTCGACCATTTTCGTTTAGTTACAAAAAGAAGTAAAGTTTAGTTCTCTTACTCTTCACGATATTCTAGGGTCATTGGTGTAGGTCGAAATTTTTTTGAGGCGTTTTTTGTATTGTTTGTGTGTTTCTTGATTTTTCAGTCTTTTTGAGGCATTTATGTAATATTCGGTCATTTTCAGGCAGTTAAAAAAATAAGTAAAGTTTAGTTTTGTTATTCGTCACGATATTCTAAGGTCATTGGTGCAAGTCTGAAAATTTTTGGAGTCATTTTTTGTGTTGTTTATGTGCGTTTCTTGATTTTTTGGTCATTTTGGGTCATTTACGTAATATTCGGATATTTTTGGACAGTTACTGTTGTGCCGTAATTTTACTAAACTTTAGAAAAATCACTTTTTGAAATGTTCTAAGTATAAAACAATTCAAGAAAAATACTTAGAAAAAGTCGCCACTTAATTTTTTAAAGAAATTAAGAAAACTTATAATTTTCAAAGATTTAAACAGAAAAAATCATTTGAAAATACCAAAGAGGGTTCGGGGTTCAATTTACACTTCTAGAAGGGTTTAAGCATTCGAAGTGCCAGCTAACATGCGGTTGACCTGCAACTTGACTAAAATATATTTGACTATTTTTTAGAAAAATAATAATTTAACATAAAAAATAATAATAATTTACACTATTCGATTAACTTTGAAAAAATAATTAAATAAATGACACATTTTATTATTTATTTATTTATTTATTTTTTCAAAAAAAAGGGACCTAACTTGTTAGATTTGAATTAAAGAGAAGTGATTAGAATTTTAACAAACTAGATTAATTAAAATTTATTTGACTCATAATAATTTGAACCAATTTAGTCGATAAACAAAGAAATCATTTTAAACTAATTAAAGACAAATGAAAGTGTTAACTAAAAACATATTTAAATATGTAAAAAATACAAGAGTTGATAAAATTGAAATTTTATTAAAATCTAACATAAAGAATATAGTTCATTTTTTGGGGATTTAATTAAGTTAACTAACAATTTTAAAGTTAGAGTTAAATAAAATTAGTTAGACAAAATCAAAACAATTAAGAGAGTAAAAGAGAGAATGAAATTGGGCCCTTTTTGGGCCAACTTTGCTGCAAGTTTTTGGGTTTTAACCCAATCCCATTTTTGTATACATTGACTGTATATCAGTGTATATTGACGTGTATATAAGCTCTTTTCGTGTATCTCCTGCTTCCGAGCACCTGTATTTTACCTCATCTCTGTATTTTCGCATTTTTGACCTGTAATTCGCTGTATAATGTTGTATACAATATGTATACATCCCATTTCTTGGGCTTTTAACCATTTATGAACTAATTTCCAGTAGTGTTGGATCTCTGGGACCTGTAACAACTTCCGAAGATATATGGGGATGACTCGGAGAACAAATGAATTTTGGGCCTTTAGGGCCCTCTCGAAATGCGAAGGAAAAAGGGAGTCCATTGGACTCCATCCGAGGTGGATTTCACAACAAACAAACAAAAAAGAACTATATTAGCATGAAAAAAACAACATTTAGATAAATAAAGAAAACACGTTAACTAATTCGCAACATTCATTGAAATCTTCATGAAAATATGTATTATCCTAATAAGGCAAAGTTGATTATGAGAATGCACATGGCTAGAAACCAAAGACAAACTTGACTAATTATACAAATGAAGGAGGGGCAATTTGACCAATGGTTGTTCTCCATCTCAAACTCAAATTTGGGAAAATGTAAATGAACATTCATTTACATACCGCATACACATAACAATAAATGAGACCAAAACATATAAGCACATGTCATTGAATTAGCTCAGGCCAATATTTTAACAAAGATTCATAAACAAACAAATAGCATGACTGAGATTTTCTTTACTTGAAGAAAACTGGACATTTGCAGATAACCAGGCAAACAAAATTGATCAAGAAAATCTTATTCATAATAACACATCATTTTACGCTACATTATTTAGGCACCAAAATGCATTCAATTTAAAGGAAGGAAGAAACCCATCTCAAACAATATTTAAACTTACTTTCATCTACTAATAACAAAATGCCAAGAGATTGGCTGCACTAAAGTTGAAACAGAGAGCTATCAATTATGTCTGGGTTACATATAAATTCATGTGATTATTCAAAAACAATTATTGCATAGTTTAGGAAAAAGAAACGTACATCAACATTTAGAATTTCAAAATAAAGTGCAGAACATGGATTTCAAGAAATTAAGCAAGCTTGAGGTGACTACAAGTATAAAGATCATAAACTTACTCCAAATATAATACTAGCTAATAGTAACACTACTGGACGTCGGTCTTTCCTCCGAGGTTAAGCGCTTTTAAACTTTCATGGTAACTATCATTTTGACATTCCGAAAAAGTTAAATATAGATAGGAATGCTCTTTGACAAATTCCTAAATATTGAGACATGCTATGAATATGAAGGACTCAAACAAGAAGCAGAAACCATGGCGTAGAGCAACAACACTTCAGAAATCCAGCAGGAAACAAAACAAAATTAACAGAAGTAAAATTAGAAATAGAGAGGGGCTAACAGGAAGAAACCAAACCTCGTAACTAAATGAAAACAATCATACTTAAGATGAGAACGAAATCAAATGGCCATAACATCCATTTGAACGGAAAGATCACGACCCCAAATCATGAAACTAAGCAACCATTAATTCATGACAAGAGAAACTAAAATTTGAAAAGGAAGGTAACCTTTTCGGGGGCAGCGAACTGAGACGACAAGTGAGTTGGAGCGAACTATATCACCACTATTTTGGAAAACTCCGAGGATTCCGGCAAGTTTCCAGCAACCCACAAGGAAACGAAAAAATAATAATATGTTTAATGGGTATTTTTTGTGTGACATTTTTAACTTGTAATTCTTTCACTCTATTAATTTTCTTCCCCCCCCCCCCCTCCAACACATTAAATAAGATGGAGGTTTATATAGAGGAAATTTGGGGTCGATTTAAGGGGGAAATTGGGTGCAATTTTGAATGGATTTGAATTCGAAATTCAAATTCTTCTTAAGAGATAAGGTTGCCATCCAAGAATTGCTCCAACTCTCAACAGCTTGGAAGGATGGTCGTCCGATCTTGGAGTAAGGAAGGAGAACATATGAGATTGAGACACCTGGATTCTCCAACGGCTCCTGGTACGAAAAGATAAGGAGAGAGGAGAGGACGGCACAGCAGGATGCGCGACTTGAGGTCGCGATTTGCTGCTGATTTTTTGGGTTTGCAGCGTGATTTACTCGTTGTTCTCACGAGGATGATGCAGGGGTGGGTCAAGTCGCGTTTTGGTATTGTTGTACGTATTGTGGCGGTATGTATTGTATTGTTGGATATTTTTGTTAAGAGTGTTGGAGGGTTGATGGGCCTCTTTGTATTGAAGGGTTTTGGGCTGATTGCAATTGATTTTGGCCAAGAATAATGGGCCAAAGTTTGGCTCAAGATTAGAGGTGGAAATTGGTTAAGTCTTGGAATTTAAGAAATAGCCAAATTGAGTTTAATTTAAGATGAATTAATATTAATTAATTAACGAGCTTCTTAATCTTAATGAAATATGATAAATAATTCTATTATAAAATAATTAATTTAATTACAAACTAATTAACTCAAAATTATAACTATAGCTTAAAGTAAATTAATAAAATATTTAACTAAAATATAAAATCTTTGTGATGATTTTTAAATATTTATAAAATAACGTGATTGTAAAAATATACATATTTATTATTTAAAATTATTAAAAATGACAAAATTACTCTAAAAATAACTTGAAAAATATTTCAAATTTCATAAAAGCTAATTAATTCAATTATAGCCATCACTTTAAAATACACTAAAAATATAAAATCTTTTGAGATGATTTTCAAATATTTATAGGATATACTTATTTCATACATAGTTATATAAAACATATATATTATTAAAAAATACAAAAAGT
>JAJOOO010002568.1:0-23314 GCA_029582685.1 Solanum piurae
GCGACGCTGTCCGTCGCTTTTTCTTCCGTCGTTTTTTAGCAGTTTTTTAGTAGTGATTAAAGGTCATCTCAAAAATTATTGATACAAACTATAAGACCATATACAAATTTCAAAACATCAAGTACACTTCTCAGTCATTATGCAAGATATACAAATAAACAACAAACTTCTAACCTCCTAACCTCAAGGAAGAACTTTGAACTCATCAAATTTAAGTTTGCTCACTTACTCTCATCAAAGAAAGCTAATAAAAGCACCTATCTATCATGAAACAAGTGCCCTCACAAGAAGAAATAGTCCACACTCTCAATTCAAAAGATTGAATATAAATTAAGGACTTAGCATCAAAGAACAACTCACACTCAAAAATAAAATTCACATGTATGCACAAAGAACCACAGGCTTTCCCATTATGTACATCTCCACTAATTAAGCATGCTTGAATAGAATCAAATAGGACTTTAACGGGTTGTAATGTAGGCTAGTGGGCGGGTAGGAAAACTATATAATAGTGACTTACACTTCCTTAAGCACTTTGCAATTTTAGACTTCATCACCCATTATTTTCTTCTCTTTATTTCAGCCCTCTCTTCAACAATTATTTCACAAGTAATTCTCATCATATCAAGAATGTTTCAATCATTTTTTTAACGTTTTCCTTCATAATAGCCACCCTCAACTTACGTATTTTACATGTGTTAAGGTGCACAATGTCCTTGGAAGGACCAAGGCCATCATCAAGGTAACTTCTCTTGTTCATCTTCTTCTTTTTTCACATCACATTCTTTCAAATAGGGCTTTTTAAGCACTTTGTAGCTATCATTGATCACCTTTTACACTCAACCATCCCTTTTCTTCAGATTTAACAATTATAATAAGTCTATGCTACAGTGCTCAATGAAGCAGGGTGCAAAAATTAGGGATTCAACAAAAAAAGTCAAGGCAAAAATATGGCTACCAATAAAAAGCTACAGGCTCAAAGGGGCTACCAGTGATATGTATTTGAAAAGGCTAAAATTTACAAGACAAATCAAAGAAAGCCTATTATCATCTCCTAAGCAAGCAACACTTTTTATTTCGCTTCAATAACATGCAGGACAAGTTCTAGACTAAAATGCAAAATATAGAATAAACAAAATCTCACCACATATGGCACAAGTATCAATCAAGATGGATCAATTCCACTTCTAAGAGAGACATGATCATAACAAACTACAAAATAAAATAAGCTATATACAAAGTCACAACCATGAACCTAGATGTCAAAGAGTTTGCAATTTCTATAGCAATCAAGCATTCACAAGAAAGTACTACTCAAAATTAGGCTCAAATAGTAAGTATCACAAAACTCAAAAGGATCTTTCCTTTTCTTTCCAAAAATAAAAATAAAAATAAAATTTACTTCCTAAAAAAAAAAAAAAACACTCGGTTCAAAGGGACTATCCTCAAGAAAAGAACCGAAAACAAAAGCCAAGGAACTCATCCTAAAAAAAGAAAAGACTCAATAAAACGATAAAAACTAGGAATCATTCCTCCACTCCACACTTAAAAAGATGCTATGTCCCCAAAGCATCAAATAAAATTTAAAACAAGGGTTAGAAAAACTCCCTGAGGCCTTTAGGCCTAGCTAGTAGCATGTTCTCTTAATTTTCATCAAGGGTCGTCATCCCACACTTAAGCTCAAACGTGCTCCTTTGCTTTAAATTTTTGGGTACTCAGACTTCCCCTAATCTGCAAAAACAAGATCAAAAGAAGAAAAAAAAGTGATACTAATAAAATAAGAAAAAAAAAATTTAATTTTTTTTGTTTTATAAAAAACTTAAATAAATAAAGAGAAAAAGTATAACCTAGAAAAACAATTAATTTCTAAGTCCCCGGCAGCGGCGCCAAAAACTTGTTGCTTTCAATTGTACACACAAGTGTACGTGATCGCACAAGTAATATAGTGGCTCTTTAAAGAACCGGATTATCGAACCCAAAGGACTTGTCAATTACTATTTACTAAATAATACTAATTCTAATTATTTATTTAATGGGAGGATTTCAAATATGAATATATATTAACTAAAATAAAAATAAAGATAAAATAACTAAAAATCAATTAAATAAGAAAAGATAGATATTTACACATTCAATGAATGAATCGATCTAGGATTATAATTTAACTAACAATCATGTTTAACATCAATTTCATCAGCTTATTTGATTATCTAGTTATTGAATCACAGGGTTAGATGTATGATCATGGTCTCCCGACCTCTAATCGCCTACGATAAATAACACTCTAACTACATCGTTGAGCGGGGATAAGATGGATTAAGTACCGAGCATTGCGATTTCTTCATGTATGGTGACCCAAGCGAGGTTTCTAGGTATATCCCTATCCTAAATACGAATCAACCCTAGATATTTAGAGTTAAACAAGCTCCTTATGTCCCACGTTCTATCCTTTTATTCCTCTCCCGAGTTCAATTCGGACAATATGTTTATTTCAATGGTGATCAAGCATCAAAATAGTAATCACAAGAATATAAGAACAACTAATATGATAAACAAATCATGCCGAATCAAAATCACTAAACAATCATATTGTAAGTAAATATAATCCAAGAACGAGAAGTTTAACTCCACATAGATATAGAGCAATTACAACCCATCATTCAAAGAAAAGATGTAAAATAAATAAAATAGAAAGAAAAAATGAAACCTTAAATCAAAAGCTACTTTTTACATTGTATCCTTCTCCCCTAATAATTATTCTTATGGACTATTTATAAATGTAGAAAACCCTGAATAAAATAATTAAATTCAAAACAAATTAGGAACTCAAAACCTAAAAGGAGTTGAATTCCACTTGAACAGTAGCCGACTCCAACACTTCATCGTCTCGCCTTGGATAGTTGCCATGTGGCACATGTTTAATTCCTTCAAAATTTGCATTTTGCAGCTCTTTGCCCATATATAAAAAATACTATTATTATATTAAAGTTAATCCATTAAGTTGTCTGCTTCATTTCCTTCTTCAATCTTCCATCTTTAATTTTTTTTACCTCCAAACTTCTTTATTTTTCCATCAATTCAATCCTACAAATAAAATACACTATTAAGCACAATTCATAAAATTCATACTCAAAAAGGATAAATATAAATAATAAATGTGAGACAAATAATAATTAAAAATATGTATTTTGGCCTCACATCAGTTACCAAACTCGTTTTTTTTTAAAAAAATGCAAGATAAATTAAATTTTATAAAAATTCTACACAACAGTACTTTAATAAAAAAACTTCATCTCCATTTGCCATTGGAAATTAATGGTAAAGCAGTGAATTACCTCTATATGCAATGACAGTGTCATAGTAAAAAAAAATTAAAAAGCATATCAGTTCAATGTAACAATTTTTGTAGACGTACTATATAACTCAACTGATTAGAGATTCATGTTTTAATTCGTGAGCTTCGTGCTGATAACGTATTGTAAAACTAGATTAAAATAAAATAAGAAATATAGAAGATGAGATAAATAGAATTAGGGAGACAAGAGATAAGTGCTTTCTTTATTCTTCCAAGTATTCAACTGTATACCATATGAACCCTGACACATCTATTTATAGTGTAACATAGAGACATACAAAAGGTTAGTCATAAACATGACATTAATCATGAATATAATGGAGGACGTTATAAAAGTGTAAAGTTATAAGAATAATGGTTATAAAGGTGGAGATTATCTTCATAATGGAGGAAAGTAATGGAGATAATTGGTGAGAGTAACTTCTTGGTGTAGTGGACATCCACACTATAATATTTTATACTCCCTCCGTTTAAAAAATAATGATCTAGTGTGACTTGGAACGGAGTTAAAGAAATGAAAGAAGACTTTTTAATCTTGTGGTTTTAAATTAAAGTTATGTCAAGTGTATCAAAATGTCCTTTAATATTGTGGCCTTAAACATGTCAAGTGGAAAGTTAAAGTTAAAGTGTTATAAAAAAGAAAATAAATCATTCTTTTTTAAACAGACTAAAAAGAAAATTGACTCATTTTTTTTTAAACGAAGAGAGTAATACACAAGTGGAATGTGCACTTTAATGAAGAAAAAGATTGTTCAAGATAAACATTAGCATATATACAGCTCAAACATTAACCCATACAACAATTGAATAGACAAAAGATATTAAAAAATTATAACTAGATAAAATATTTATTGTTTAATGTGAATAAATGAGTTAGGGGTCTGAATCAAAAATCGCATCAAATCGTAAATGAAGTCAATTGAGAAAAAAAATCTGATTATATTGGTTTGGTTTTGTTTTAACTTTAAAAAGTTAACTCGAGACCAATCCAACCCGACATTATATATATAATTTTAAAAATTATGTTATACATAAAAGTATTTACTTAGATATAATTTATAAATATATCTTATACATTTTCATATTTTTTTATCTTTTAACATATTATTTTAAGTTTGACTTTGAATTTTGAATAGTCCAATAAAAGTTATATTCTATAGAGATATTAGTAATTCTAACAAAGATCAACTCAAAATCAAATTAATATTATTGCTAACAAGAAAAATCAACTCATATACGAAGAATGACAATATTTATTTGCAATATTTGTTTTATATGATTTCATTATTATTTTGTTGAATATTTTAGTGACATCACACATATCATATTTTGTGTTATTTTCTTAAGAAACACTGAAACACCTTAGATATTTATATTTTGATAAGAGTAAAGAAATATTTGAAATATAAGTTAATTATATATTTGTATGAATACTTTATGGAAAAAACTCTGAAAACACAAGAAATCTGAAAAATCTGAAAAAATTCCGAGGTTAGAAAATCCAAATTTATTAGTTTGATTTGATTTATAGATTTAAAAAACCCGACATCAATGATTTGATTTAATATTTAAAAAAGCAAACCAACCCGATTCACGTACACCCCTTAATTATGAGTACTGCATCGTTTTGACGAGAGACATTTGATGTTGATCATTTAAAGAAGTTTGACCATACAATAATTCAACGTTAATTTTACGTCATTTATCTTTATTCTTACTCCTATAGTTATTTACTTAAAACTTTTATTTTAATAACATTGAAAATTATATAAATTCATATAATATAAATTTGAAATGCATGTGCAATGCACACCTTGAGAAACTAAAATTTAAAAATGGGTAAAATATAAATGACATAGTCCAAATATTGGGTGCCTCGGGAAAATATTATTGTAATATGATAATCGAATAACGTTGCAGTGCCCAATTATTTTTCCTTTTTCCTATTTTCTAGAATTGTTCTTTCAACACATTGAATTACCTTTTCATAACCACATAAATTCGAGATTGATGGGTAGTTAGTTAATGAGGAAATTTTTTACCTAATAGAATTTTAATCCACTTCAAAGCAGAGTAGATCTCGTGAAAATTGCATTTGGAAATATTCAAAATGACAAATGGAATTGTGAACAAATTTTCCCAAAGATGTGTTGATGTATCTAATTTTGAAACTCCCAATAAAATCTTTATTGCGATTCAAATCCATTTATAAATCATTGTACAATCTCATGCAATCATCGACATTCATCAATCTTCATCTCAATCATGCCACTACTACGAATGATGAAATAATTCTCTTCAAACGCTCCTTTAAAGAAGAACACAACCAATTTAGAAGTATTATGTCGTTCCTTTCTAGTTATCATGATAACGATAATTTTTACCATGTTTCACCAGATCTAGATGTTCCACATTTGACTTCCACTACTTCATGTATTTTTCATAGATTCATAGGTCCTTGTCGTGGTTTAATTCTTCTAACAGATAAAGTAGATACAGTATTATTTAATCCAGCTACTAGAAATTATAGGCTACTCCAACCTAGCCCTTATGATAGTCCACTAGGTTTCCATCGTTCTACCAATGGCGTTGCATTTGGTTTTGACTCGATTTCAAATGATTACAAGATTATTAGGTTAGCTGAAGTTCGCGGAGAACCACCTTTCTATTGTTATACTGTGATACAATGGAGAGTCGAGATTTATGAATTGAGCATTGATTCATGGAGAGATGTAGATCATCGCCATCTACCATTGCCTTATGTGCATTGGTATGCTTGTGCTGAGTTGTTTTACAAAGGCGCTTCTCATTGGTTTGGAAACGGTAAAACAATTGAGATTCTTGCTTTTGACATATGTACAGAGACTTTTCGCAATGTTAAAATGCCTCATACTTGTCATTCCAGAGACAGAAAGTGTTATGCACTCGTAGTGTTAAATGAGTGTCTAACGTTGATTTGTTACCCATATCCGGGGTGTAAAATCGATCCAGCAATAGATTTCATGGAAATTTGGGTAATGAAGGAGTATGGTATGATCGAATCTTGAATTAATAAATACATTATTCCACCACTCGTGATCGAATCACCGTTGGCAGTTTGGAAGGATCATATATTGTTTCTTCAAAGCACAAGTGGACTTTTGATTTCTTGTGATCTTAATTCTCATGAAGTTAAGGAATTGAATTTAGATGGTTGGCCTGAAAGTTTGAGAGTAACAATTTTCAAGGAAGGCTTAACTTTAATTCCAAAAGAAATCCAACATAATACACAACTTCAATAATTTAAAGAGAACATTACTCTTTAAATTATGACTTTATACATTTGGAAATACTTTCACTTCTTTATTCTTTTGGTGTTAAGTAGCTGGATTTTGAAACTAGTTTAGTTATTACTAATGCTTATTGTGTCAATAAATATATTTCCTTGTGTTTAAAATTTTGTAAAAGCTTAAATAGAATTTTCTTTTCATGCACGATTGTTAATACTTAGTTTAGTTTAAATTCGTATGTTTCATAGGCAAATAACTTCAACTTTTACGGTTTCTAAAATTTGTACCTTTCGAATTTGAAAAAATAAATATAATTTGCTTATAAATCCAAAAATAAAATCAAATAAATCCTCATGTGATCACTCAACATGTCGAAAATACATTATAAAATCATACATTTATAAAGTCACTAACATTCACACATTTATCTTATAGTTTAACTATCGCTAAAGCCCCTTACAAGCGACAAAAAAATGTTCAAAACAATCTCTTAACTTTGACACTTGAATTAATATACCTTTTCATTTTGTTTAATGAAAATTGATCTAAGAAAGGCCTATTATATGGTGAGTTGGGAATTTGTGGAAGATGCACTAATGGGGGTATGGGTTTCCAATTAGGTTCATTCATTTCATTATGACGTGTGTAACTTCTCCTAGGTTCACAATCAAAATTAATGGAGAATAAGGGCATGATATTTTCACTGGAAAAAGGGGACTTGGACAAGACGGTCCCATATCCCCACTACTTTTTGTGCTTGTCATGGAGTATCTGTCAAGAGTATTGAAGTGTATGGGAGAACTATCCGACTTTCAATATCACCCTATGTGCAACAAGCTCAAACTCACACACTTGATCTTTGTGGATGATCTTATGATCTTTTGTAAAGGCAACACTAATTATGTTTCTAGAGTAATGGAGGCACTAACACATTTTAGTAATGTCACAGGCTTGCTAGCTAACATGAATAAGTCCAATCCCGGCAGGAGTAGACGACCGGACCAAAGATCAACTGGTGAGGAAGACAGTGTTCGTCTTAGGTGCCCTTCCTATAAGATATCTAGGCTTACCTTTGTCTTCTAAGGATTGGAGTAAGATGGGGTGTCAACAATTGATAGACAAGATAGCATCTAAGATCACTAGTGCTTATTAGAAGCAATTGTCCTATGCAAGGTAGACTTCAAATAATTAATGTTGTCCTTTTCTCAATACACAGCTTTTGGAGTTCCGTATTCATATTGTCTCAGAGTGTATTAAAGAATGTGGATAAAAATGTAGAGATTATTTATGGGGAACTACTGAGGAAGCAAGAAATGTGTCGTTAGTTTCATGGGAACAAGTGTGCATTCCTAAGAAGTTTGGTGGCTTGAACATCAAAGGTAGTAAGCTATTGCCACAAGGAATGACGTCATAGCTCCTGCAAAAGTAATAACAATCAAAGCCGTAGGTGGGTATCCAAATAAAGGGGATCACCTTGCTATCATGAAAACGCCAGTTGTTACCATAGTAGTTGCATGAATCAAAGCGGATACTAGAGTGGGACCCTCCATAGCCGATCATGTACAGAAGTGTTGTCCTTCGTCTCGGCCGACATGCTATGGTACCCCGGAGTGGGCAGGAGCGGGTCGAGTCCGTATCGCCGCGGAGCAACAGTCGCATCCGGATCTGATCTATTTACTCGGCAATTCATCCGGTGACTTCACGATCACCAAAGAAGCCCCAAGAAGCATCAAACATTTCCGATGAGATCCATGGAGCAATTCTTAGATAGCAAGCACTAGGTGGAATATGGCCTCTGTTGGTAGACTGCTCTGGCAACTCTGTGAAGGAAGATGTGTTATGGATCAAGTGGGTACATGGAGTATATATGAAAAACAATGATAACATATGGATACATACTCCACCATTGGACTCAAGTTGGTACTGGAAGAAGGTTAATGCCTTGAAAGCGGAGATGCAAATTTGGTATTCATCTGGTGCTTACTTGCTCACTCCCGAGGCAAAATACTCACTCACACAGAGTTATAATTCACCATTGGGGCAAGGACTAGATTTGCTTAACCGAAGCATAGATTCATATTGTGGCTAGCTATGCAAGATAGATTACTAGCAAAAGAGAGACTCAAGAGATTAAATATTCCAGTGGAAGATGACACATGTTGTCTGTGTGATAAATCATTAAAGGAGACACATATTCACATGTTCTCTACTTGTGAATGGATAGTGAGAATCCAAACTGAAATGCAACAATGGTTTGGGACACTTATTCCTGCTGGAACTGTCAAACATATTCTAAATAGGCTCAGAAGGAAGAAGTGCCAACAATTTCACAAGGAATTTATTGTCACGCTCCGAACCTACACCCTAAACGTGACTTGCACTCGAGAACCATTGTTGGTCCCCAAGAGAACCCTTGGTCTAGCTAAAAAATCAGCGGAAGACTTACTCAATAATATATGAACTCAAAATTAAAAATTTACTCATTAGTCTTAAAAATAAAATAAATTCAGAAATGTATGGAAACATTCAACTAGCCAAAAGAAGGCAACTCAAGTCTTAAACATTAACAATGGAAATGGAAAAGACTGCTCAAAACACTACTGTCTATAAATCCTCTAAAATATTGTTATGGAAATCGGGACAAGACTCATGACCTCCTAACAAAACTGAAAGATAAATGGGAAATCCTTAGGAAGCAAGAAGGCTCACCAAAGCAAATTTGGAACTGCAAGTGGTATCAACGGAGTACCTGTTGATTACCCTGTTTACCTGTATCTGCATCTTTAAAGATGCAGGCCAAATGGCGTCAGTACATTGAATGTACGAGCATGCAAGGGGAACTCGAAAGCACAGACATAAGCTTGAACTCATAAAAAGGAAGAACATACTCACCTAATCTCAACTCAACTCAACTCAGCTCAAAGATACTCAACTCATAAATACTCAACTCAATTCAATATAAAAGCAACAATAAAGATGCTATATAAAGAAAGCCTTTAAAATAGTAGATAATACCTCAATGTATTTTAAAATACAATAATAAATTATTTACTCTTATTTGGGAGATTCTCTAACCGACAACCATCACTATGAGTTATGTGATGATACAACGTCTCGCCCACACTGCCAAAACTGTCATATAACTTGCCGGAGTATAAGACATCTTCAACTAAGTGGATCCACTAAGCTATGCTTAAAATAAATAAGGAATCATCTAAAAAGTATGATCATTTACCCACGGTGGCATACATGGTTTATGAGGACTTTGAGTTGTCTGAACTCATCCCCATATCGGTGCTCAATACTACTCCCAATAATATATATATATAACTCATGGTCATATTTTTTAAATAAAATATTACTCCTCCTCAATTTGAGATAATTACTCAAAAAGATTTCTCTTAAAAGAGATGATGCTCAAAACTCCTCATAAACTCATTTAGAAATCAATGTTTCTCTCATTTTAGATGTAAATGTGTTACATACTTGGGAATACTTATTCCCCTCATACTCTTTTTGAAAAATGAACTCAACTCTCCTCATCCTCATACTCAAATACTCAAGTCTTAATTCAAGTTTAAAAAGATTGAAAAAGACTTCTCAAAGTGACTCGAAAGGACTTCCTAGAACTTTACTCTTAACTCTATCTTGAATTTGAAATGTGAATTCAAGAGTTATGATTCATGATATATAGGATCTCTCGATGATTAATGAAGGTTTAAATAGTTAGGATTAAGAAGATAATGAAAACTAAACTCAAAGGAACAAGTGTGGAACGAGAACGAAGAAGAAAAGTGGCATGACACTTCGGGTGCAGGGGTGGCGCGTCACGCCATGCCTCCAATTACTGGGGGACATTTCTGGTGCACTGTTGGCGCCCCACGCAATCCCTTCTAGCGCATTGGGGACGCGGTGCCCCAACCCTTTTTCCAAAACGTTTTGACAAATTTTTTCTTCACGATTGTTGGCCCTAATTCACCTAGAATCGATTGATTTCTTCCAAACTCCCTTAGATTCACTAACCCAACACAAATAAATGAAAATCTACTCAAAATCCCTCAAGAACAACCCTCAATCGCAAGATCCACACCTCAAGAACTCATAAAAACCCCATTTACCAAGAATGAAGAACGAAACCTCAAGAAACTCATCAAGAACCTCAATACACGGATTTTCATGGACGGATTTAATAAAGAATCTCATGATTGGCGTGAGGGTGAACAAATCCATCACTATGAAAACTTACCTCGAAAGAATCAAATTCTTGGTAAAAATCCTCAAAGCTCGCAAGAATCTTGAATTTTCTTCTCTTCTCCTCTTAAACTTCTCTCAAAAACCCTAAGCGTGTTTAGGAAGGACTAAAACTGATTCCAATAAGTTTGGACCCCTAAAATATTAAAAAATGATCTAGGCTAGTGGGGGTAAGGAAAAGACTATAATACCCCTCTTTAATTTGGATGAATTTCCTTAACTAGACAGGCTCAACTCATATGGGCATATCTCCAAAATCGGAATTTAGCAAACTTGGCGGCATTGGAAAGAGAACTCAACGACCTTCGATTTGATATCTCATGGGTCACCTAACTCATCATGTGCTGAAAGTTATGGTCGTTTGAAGTTGACCCAAAACTCACAATTTAATAGTAACTTGCACTACTCTCAAATTGGCTATTTCCAATTTAGTTCTTTCTAGATTTAGCTCTTTCTAAAACCGAGGTGTTACAATATCTTCCCCTTAGGAACATTCGTCCTCGAATGTGATTACTCTAAATAGAATTGAGGGTAAAAACATCTAACACCAAACTCAAACATCCAACATGCAATTTAACACAACATAGCATATCAATTTAAAGAGTGTTTTACAAAAATATCATTACCTTAGTCTGGAATTTCTCTGGAAGTAAAGAGATGTGGATATGTCTTCTTCATATCCTCCTCAGCCTCCCAAGTACCTTCCTCAACAAACTGATTCCTCCATAAGACCTTGACTGATGCTACCTCTTTGGTTCTCAGCTTGCGAACCCAACGATCAAGTATCTCAACGGGTATCTCCTCATAAGATAGGTTGTCCTTAATACCAATATTCTCATAAGGTATAATAAGTGTAGGATCGCCCATACACTTCTTCAACATAGAAATGTGGAACACCGGGTGGACTATTGCTAACTCTATCGGTAACTCTAACTCATAAGCTACATTGCCAATTCTCTAGGATATCCTGTAAGGAACAATATACCCAAGACTAAGCTTCCCTTTCTTGCCAAACCTCATGACACCCTTCATGTGTGAAACTTTCAAATAAACCCAATCATCCACCTCAAACTCCAAGTCTCTTCTCCTAACAACTATATAGGATTTTGACGACTCTGCGTTGTTTTCAACCTTCCTTGAATGATATTTGCCTTCTCCATAGCTTGAGGAACCAAGTCTGGTCCTATCAACCCAACTTCACCAACCTCAAACCATCCAATAAGATATCTGCATCTTCTCCCATAAAGAGCCTCATAAGGAGCCATTTGGATGCTAGAGTGATAAATGTTGTTGTAAGGAAACTCAATGAGAGGTAAGTGATCATCTCAATTACCCTTGAAATCGATCACACACGCCCTCAACATATCCTCTAAAGTCTGAATCGTACACTCAGCTTGACCATCAGTCCGAGGATGGAAAGCAGTACTAAGGTTCACCTTCAAACCCAAACCTTTCTGGAAAGACTTTCAAAATTGTGCGGTGAATTGCACACCTCTATCTGAAATGATGGACACCGAAACTCCATGAAGTCTGACTATCTCTTGAATATATAATCTTGCATAATCTTCTGCTGAATAGGTAGTCTTTACCGGTAAGAAATGGGCTGATTTAGTCATCTGATCTACAATCACCTAAATCAAATCATGTTGCCTGCGAGACCGAGACAAACCAATAATGAAATCCATGTTAATAATTTCCCACTTCCATTCCAAAAGATCTATGTTCTTAGCCATACCACCGGGCCTTTGGTGATCTACTTTGACTTGTTGGCAATTCAGGCACTTAGCGACGAACTCTGCAATACACCTCTTCATACTACTCCACCAATATACTTCCATCAAGTTACGGTACATCTTTGAGGAACCAGGATGGATAGAGTATCTGGAACTATGGGTTCTACCATGATCCTCTCTTGAAGCTCATCCACCTTTGGTACACACAATCTACCTTGATACCTCAATACACCATCTCCCCTTGTTCAAAAGTCATCACTTTTCACTTATGAACATTTGAATTCAATTCAAGAAATACAGGGTTTTGGTCTTGTTTCTCGTTCACTTCAGACACTAGTGATGATTCAGCCCCATTCATCACCACTACTCCACCTTTATTGGAATCCATCAACTGAACTTCCAATCGTGCAAGTTTATGCACATCTTTGGCTAATTCTTTCTTGCCTTCCTCAGCATGGGCATTACTACCCATAGATAACTTGCTCAAAGCATCAGCAACAACACTAGCCTTACATGGGTGATAGAGGATACTCATGTCATAATCCTATAGTAACTCCAACCACCTCCTCTTTATGAGATTAAGCTATTTCGGACTGAACACATACTGAAGACTCTTGTGATCAGTGAACATATCTACATGAACACCATAAAGATAGTGACGCCAGATTTTTAATCCAAATACTATAGTAGCCAACTCTAGATCATGGGTTGGGTAATTTTTCTCGTGAATCTTAAGTTGTCTGGAGGCATAAGCTATAACTTTGCCATATAACTCTCTATCTCTGAGAGTTTGGAGAAGTACTCTGAGATGACTAACATGTTACTCACTATTCCTCGAATAAATAGAATGTCATCAATGAATACGATAACAAACATATCAAGATATGATTTAATGCTGCAGGAGCATTAGTCAAGCCAAAAGACATAACCAGAAACTCATAATGACCATAACGAGTCCTGAATGTTGTCTTCGGGATGTCACTTTCTCTTGCTCTCAACTGATGATATCTAAATCTAAGGTATATCTTAGAAAAGCAAGTGACACCCTGAAGTTGATCAAACCGATCATTAATTCTCGGAAGGGGATACTTATTCTTTATAGTGACCTTGTTCAATTGGCAGTAATCAATACACATCCTAAGAGAACCATCTTTATTCCTCACAAATAAGACCGGAGCGCCCCAAGGTGAGACACTGGGTTGAATAAAACCTTTATCAAGAAGGTCTTTCAACTTTTATTTTAACTATTTCAACTCAGCTGGAGCCATTCTATATGGAAGAATGGAGATAGGTCGAGTATAAGGAAGAATATCTATATCGAAGTTGATTTCTCTCTCAGGAGGGACTCTGAGCAAATCATCTGGAAAGACCTCTGGAAACTCACTCACAACTGGAACTAACTGAATAGGTGGTGTCTCAATACTTGAGTCATTAACTCGGACTAAGTGATAGATTCACCCCTTGGAAATTAACGTTCTGGCCTTAAGGTACGAAATAAAACGACCCTTAGGTACTGCTGAACTACTCCTCCACTTTATTACTGGCTCGTTAGAAAACTGGAACTTAACTACTCGAGTTCTACAATCAACTAAGGCTTAACAAGCATGAAGTTAATCCATACCTAGAATAACATCAAAGTCCACCATGTCCAACTCAACTAAGTCAGCCATGATGTCCTTGTGATTGACAGAAATGGTACAATCATGATAAACTCTCAGCTAGAGTTGTCACACCCCAAACTCAAGGGGAGCAACTGGTTCCTAATGCCAAAACTCAGGCCCGAGCCGACCCTCCTAAACCATTTGCAACTAGTTCATGGCAGCCACACGCAATCAAGAAAACAAATAAGTATATCTTGGCTTAAAATTAAGCCCTCAGCCGGCAAGACCCCTGTCAACAGATATATAAAATAAACAGCTACTCCCAAGAGTTCATATAAAGAAATAGTCAACTAGCACAAAAGTCCTGATTGGGCCGTCGAGGCCACCATGATCTCTATACCGAAACTGAAAGCAAATATATATTAAGACAATACATCAAACAGCTAACAAATTTCAGCAAACCAACAAACTAGGCCATCATGGCCATAGCGTAGCTATACACCCCACACACTAGTCTGCAAACCTCTAAGAGTAGTAAAGATTGACGGGACAGGGACCCAGCCTACCTACAAAAATATATACAACAAAAGCTAACAAACCTTCCAACTCTAGCAGCTCTGGAGGAAAGGGGCTAGCCAACCGGATATAAGTCAATCATGCTGCTGAGGAGGTCTACTGGGTCGTCTGTCGGGACCTGCAGGAATGAATGCAGTACCCCCAGGCAATGGGCATCAGTAAGGAATAATGTATCGAGTATGAAAGGCAATAGACTATGAGCATGTATCCTAATATACTGGGAGTAATCTAATAAATAAATTAAGATAAGTGTACTGACCTGCTCCTAAATCTAAACATATCAAAAATAATAAAACAAACTAACCAAGCCCCCATAAGCTCGGCAGATACAAACAACACGCAAGACCACCTACCCAGGCCCCCATAAGCCTAGAAGGTACCAATAAGTCTATATACCCGCATCGGTAGTCCCCTTGCCCCGTAGGCAGTCACATAGCCCTCTTAGGCAATAATATAACCCCGTAGACAGCACATAACTATCTTAGGCATCAATATAGCTCATAGATAACTCATAGCCTTCTTAGGCAACAACATGGACCTGTAGGCAGCACATAACCTTCTTAGGCACCAATATAGCCCCGTATGCAATTTATAGCCCTTTTAGGCATCAATATAGCCCCGTAGGCAACTCATAGCCTTTCTAGGCATCAATATAGCCCCGTAGGCAGAACATAGCCCTTCTAGGCATAGATCACATTCCTGCAGCTAACCACAATAGTCCCAAGGGCAACAATAACAATCCAATAGGCTAAAACCGAGCAATTTAGTTATAAGCAACCTATACGAATAACCTCTAAGTTGTGTCTAATATAGGGACGCTACTAACTGAATAAGAATCTCGATAAGTGAGGATTATATCCACTCAAGAAGCCAACAATCAACAATAATGGCTACAAGTATAACAATGATAACAACCCAATTACATTGCTACTAAGCTTTAAGGAAACATGCCGTAAGAAGGAAATAGCCTTAACATGCCTTTTTCGCTGAATTCACGAGGTCTAACGACTTTTACGCACAATCCCATCGATACTACAACAAGGCAGGACCATAATCAACACACAAGAATATAAGATACCACGATAATTCGATAAAAGATATGTATTTCTGTTGCAAATTGCTATTTGCAGCTTATCAAAACTAGAGTCGATGAAAGAAGGGTCTTACCTTGATCCTAAGTTCGTAATACACCTCAAAACCTTATAATATGTCCAAACCCTTGTTTTCCCAACACCAAAGTATGATATGCTACGAAATTGATAAAATAAATTATACCACGATGACGAGCTCAACGTGTAGAAAAACTTTCGTACAGGACTTAAGTCGAGAAAATTTACAATTTGGTTGATCCTAAAAAATGAAGAAAAAATCGAAGAAGATATATAAAAAGTTCCACCGATCTAAAGCCCCACCTCACGTGCCTGCTTACGCAGTCTCGTAAAATTGCAAACATCTCTCTATTATGAAGTTGTATAAACAAACGACTTGATGCGTTGGAAACTAGACTCGTAGACCTTCGATTTGATAGGTCATATGTCCCATAATTCTTTATAGATTGAGAGAAAACCTCTGAGACATTTGACCTAAATTTCAGAGAAATCTTTAAAAATAAACTTACGATAACTTTTGCAACTTTTATTTTGCCACTTACCTAACTTCAAAACTTGATATACAACCCTTGAACACTTAAAATATGACATACCACATCATTCATAATTTATCACTCACCTTATTTGTCTTTCCATGAAGGTACAAGTTAATTAGACGTTTCGAAAAGTTGGGGTGTTACAAGAATAGACTCATCAACAGGTGTGGAAACATTGAAGGGCTCAAGAAGTTGCTCAGGAAGAATATCAAAACTCATAGCACTATACAGAGTTACAAAATATAGACTCGCACCTGGATCAAGTAATGCATATACATCAAAAGTAAAGACTTTGATCATACCAGTGATAACATCAGGTGAATTCTCTTACTCTTAGCGACTGGTAATAACATACAAACGATTTACTTCTCTGCGTGTCACTGAAATAGCTCCTCTTGGTGCAGCTCTATTTGCTGGAACCGCTGAAGAAGATTGGGCTATATTGCCCCCATTACCATTACCTCGCATGTACTTAGGAAACTCTCTCATGAAGTGACTTGTATGACCACACTTGAAATAGCCAGTGGAGCCATCACGACACGCTCCTGGGTGGTTCCTATCACACTTAGCACATGCAGGAGTCCAGTTGGCCCCTTGTGCCACACTACCTTGAGATTGAGCAGGTTTAGCTCGGAAGTTTTGTGAATTTTGATTCTTGAACTCACCTCTATTCTTTGGTGCAGGTGCATTAGCAGATGGAGCAGGTTTGATTGGCCTTTACTGATAAGATGGTCAGTTTGCATTGCGGTCTTTTGTTGTCCATAGTCATTACCTGTTATCTTAGCCTTCTTGCTGCAGAACTCCTCCCTATCCATCAACTTGTCCTCCTCAACCTGCAGAACATGGATCATTAGCCTTGCTATATCCATGTCCCCTATCAACATGCCTTACCCTCCTTACTCGACAAACGAGATAACCCAAAAACAAATAAGCTCATCCTGCTCCTCATATCAGCAACCATCTCCAAAGCATAGCGAGACTTTTGAGTGAACTTGAGGCTGTACTCATGCACACTCTTGGACTCCTGCTTAAGAGTGAGAAGTTCTCTTACCTTTGCCTCTCTCAGCTCACGGGGAAAGAAATGCCCCATGAAGGCACTTTCGAACACAACCCAACTCACAATTAGCGCCCCTGCAGCTCTACTCTTCTTTCATTGGTCAAACCAAATCCTAGTAACACCTTTGAGTTGGTATTAAGCTAACTCCACACACTCAACATCTCTAACATGCATCACCTCAAACACTTTCTACAAATCTTCCATAAAGTTTTTCGGATCCTAAGTGACACTTGAACCGGTGAAGTCTGGAGGATTTATCCTCAAGAACTCACGAATTCTGGATGTATCAGCCACATCCCATCGAACCCCTCTCTGTTGACCAGCTTGGTTGGCCACAACTTGACTCAACATCTGGATAGCATCCCAGAACTCAACATTTGTGACATTTCCTTGGAGTTGCACTTCTCGTGCATTGTGGACCCATTGATCTTGGGGATCAACATTCCTCCTAGAAGGAAGACCTCAAACAGCTCTTCATGGAGGCATGATCTAAAAGATACGCGTAGCACGAATTAGAAAGAAACTTTATAGAGTTGAACTCTATCGCACGAAAAAAGTATGAAAGAAGTGAGATATTTCCTAAATGTTTTAACCTCTTAATTATAGATGTGGCGCGTTTGACATGGATAACTAAGATTCTACAGACACAACTTCATAGACACCCTAGGACTCTTGAACTATGTGCTCTGATACCAAGTTTGTCACGCCCCGAGCCTACACCCTGGATGTGACTGACACTCGAGAACCATGATTGTTCCCCAAATGAACCCTTGGCCTGGCTCAATACTCAGCGGAAGACTTACTCAAAAATATATGAACTCAAAAGTAAAGATTTACTCATTAGTCTTAAAAAAAATAAACTCAAAAATGTTTGGAAACATTCAACTAGCCAAAAGAAGGCAACTCAAGTCTTAAACATTAACAATGGAAATGGAAAAGACTCATCAAAACACTACTGTCTATGAAGCCTTTAAAATATTGTGATGGAAGTCGGGACAAGACCCACGACCTCCTAACAAAACTGAAAGATAAATAGGAAATCCTCCGGAAGCAAGACGGCTCACCAAAGAAAATCTGGAACTGTAAGTGGTATCAACGGAGCACTTGTTGATGACCATGTTTACCTATATCTGCATCATGAAAGATGCAGGACAAATGACGTCAGTACACTGAATGTAAGATCATGCAAGGGGAACTCTAAAGCACAAACATAAGCTTGAACTAACAAAAAGGAAGAACATACTCACCTCATCTCATCTCAACTCAACTCAACTCAAGGATATTCAACTCATAAATACTCAACTCAATTCAATATAAAAAGCAACAATAAATATGCAGTATAAAGAAAATTTTTAAAACATTAGATAATACCTCAATGTATTTAAAAATACAATTATAAACTCTTTACTCTTATTTGGGAGATTCTCTAACCGACAACCATCACTATGAGCTATGTGATAATACAACGTCTCGCTCACGCTACCAGAATTGTCCTATACCATGCCGAAATATAAGACATCATCATCTAAGTGGATATACTAAGCTATGCTTAAAAACAATAAGGATTCATCTAAAAAGTATGAACATTTACCCACGTTGGCATACACGATTTATGAAGACTTTGAGTTGTTTGAACTCATCCCCATATCGGTGCTCAATACTACTCTCAATAATATAACTCACGCTCATATGTTTAAAAATATTTCCTCATCCTCAAACTTTGAGATTATTAATCAAAAAGTTATCTTAAAAGAGTTAGTGCTCAAAACTCCTCATGAACTAATTTGGAAATCAAAGTTTCCTCTCATTTAAATGTATAAAACATTTACTCTTGGAATACTTAGCTCCCTTATATTCTTTTTGAAAAATGAAAGTCGACTCTCTTCATCCTCATACTCACTTAAGTCTTTAAACAAATTATAAATAATTGTAAAAGACTTCTCAAAATAGGGTTCATGCCAAATTATGGACGTGAACGACTCAATTCAAGGTTTTCAATAACCATATATAGGACTCAATAGTCAATACTCAGAACTCGATAACTCCAGAACTCAAGGACTCAATGATACAAATCATCTCAAAAATGCTCAACTCATAGGGTTCATGCGGAATTATAGGCATGGCGAACACAACTCAAGGACCTCCATGTAAAACATATGGTAATACCATAATTATGAAATATAGTTTCCAAAAGGGTTAGGAACTCAATACTCAAGAACTTAGAACTCGAAGGTACTCCTCTCAAGAACACTCCATTCATAGAGTTCATGCAGAATTATGGACATGAACGACTCGACTCAAGGATCTCAATGACAATATAGAATTAATGAGTACAACTCTTCTCATTCTCATATTTACTTCCTCAAGACTTAGTTCAAAACTATAGTTGATTTCAAAAGAATTCTCAATTTGACTCAAAGGAATCCCTAGAACTTTACTCTTAACTCTACCTTGAATTTTGAAAGTAAATTCAAGAGTTATGATTTGTATATATCGGACTTCTCATTGATTAGATTTAGTTTGGATAGATAAAATCAGAAAGAGAGAGAATATACATTTTAAAAGAACTTAGACGGAACGAACAACGGAAAATGAATGAGGGCAGGCGACCCTGGCGCAGGGAGCCAGCCCCACATCAACTGCAGCCCATTTCTGGCGCACTGCAGGCATGGCTGGCCAGCTCTCCTCGCGCATCTGTGGCGCTCCTTTCCCAGAATGTTCTAGCGAATTTTTCTTTTCGAATTTTCTCCTAATTCACTTAGAATTCATTGATTTCTTCCAAAATCTCTTAGATTCGTATACCCAACATAAGTAAACAAAAACCTACTCAAATATCCTCAAGAACAACTCTCAAACTCAAACCCTCGCCTCAAGAACTCATCAAACTCCAATAATAAAGATTGAAGAACGTAACTTCAAGAAAACTCATCAAGAACTTCAATACACAAATTTCATGGAAGAATTTGATAAAGAAACTGATGATTGGCGTGAGGGTCAACTAAGCCATCACTATAAAAACATACATACCTCAAAGAACTAGGTTCTTGGCAAATCTTGGATGAACGCTTGAAACCTTGAACTTTTTCTCCTCTTGAACCTCCTCTCTAAAGCCCTTACCATTTTGGGGATGAATGAAACTGATTCTAATCAGTTTTTACCCTAAATTGGGTGTAATTCACGCTTAGACTATGTGGGCATAAGGAAACAACTAAAATACCCCTCCTTAGTTCGGGTGAAAAGGCCCTATCTAGAGAGGCTGCACTAAAACTATCATATCTCCCTCATCCGAACTCAAATTTTAGCAACTTGGTGGCGTTTGAAGGAGGACTCAAAGATCTTTGATTTGATACCTCATGGGACACCTAACTCATTATGTACTAAAAGTTATGATCGTTTGAGGTTGACCCAAAACTTAAAAGAACTTACGGATGACTTGAATGAATTTCTCTCAAGTTCTTTTTGGAACTCGAGGTACTACATCTAGCAACCTTGACACCTAAGAAAATTTAAATTCCACGGTAAAATCTTACTCACAACGAAGAATGGTTCGAGTCTTAGCTCAAAAAATTTTGGGGTGTTACAACTAATATCTGGTCTTACTAAGTTATAAATTCATGGGCATAACAAAATCCTAGTTTTGTCTTTTATTGATTCAAAATACATGAACTTGATATTTTGTTACTTGCTACTTGTGATGACTGTAAAATTACTTTTGTTACACAAACCCCCCTCCTCTTTCAGAAACAATACAACTAAGATCACAGATAATAGCAATTGAACTAAGTCCAAACAATATTCCCCATGTCATCAATCATAACCTTTGTTAGGTTCTATATTTGAACAATGACCACTTTATACTTCTTTTAGGAGGTGTAATTTATCTGTATCACTCGCCCACTTGTACAAATTGCTTGATTACTTAGCATTCTCATTGGGACTTTGTCCATCTTGTGACTGTGAATTTGTCACTATTTGCATGCCTCTTAATTAGGATTTTTTGCCATCTTGGCTTAGAATTTTCGGTTCATCTTAAGTATGAAAGTTGCCAATTTTAAGTACAAACTAGAAATCCATTTTTAATATGGTTCTTTGTTCTCTTGATTATTAGGTTTTGACCTTTCTTGATACATGACTTTAGTCCTTCTCGATACTTCATTATGCTTGGTGTGATGACATGATGTACATATTGCGCGACACTTGTTATTTAATCGCTTGTGATATGGTTCTATGAGTTTTTTGACACTTGAATCTTTAAATTTTCAATTTGATACTTTTGATATATTTGCTTACTTGATTTATTTTTATATGTTTCAATTGTGTTGCCCACGACTTGAAAAAGGTAAATTGAAGAATCTAATGACTTAAAATTTATAGTTTTTACACCACTAAGCATTATGCTTAGCGATAGTTGTTTCTATCATAGGGAAAGTGTGAGGGGATACTTGAAGCTAGTCATTGGAGGTAGATTTTTTAGAGGTTTAAGGAAGATCACATTTGCATAATGGCATCTATACTTTGTATTAGTCTTGAGACTTATATATGATCCATGTGTTATATACATTTATATGTAATTTTGAAGGCTACCATAGCATGACACCATGGGTTGTAACTTAAGGTTGGCGACATGTTTTGTTGTTTTGAGGTGTGTAAACTCAAGTCTTGTAATGTACTAAATTTTTTGTTGATTTTGAAAGTTTGTATAAATCATGCAACAATGAATGCTAATTACTGAGAAGTTTGGTAATAATTTACAACGTGAACCTGTAGTAGTGTTGAATAACACATGGAATCTTGTAACAAAGGTTATGATTGATCTTAGACACAACAACCATGATAATGAGAGTGCACAAAGATAAAGAATGCACAAATCAGAAAGAATCATCATACGACATAGTCTTAACACATCCAGATTACATGTAATGTACAAATCAAGAAAGGAACAACACAAGAATCACAATAGCTTTAGCAAAACCATACATCTAAATTGACCATCAGTGCAACTGTAGGGGTAAAAAAACCAAACAAATCAGCAGCACAAAAAAGCCTTAGAGCTAAATTGGTTGTCGTAGAGCTACACAATTAACATGGAAAAGTATGCATGGTAAGGGAACATACTCAAATACTACGAACATATCAGTAAAGAACAAATAAGAACAAGAAAGTACTCACTCATTTCATGGAGGTCAGATATCTTAAATCTTAGACGCCAACGAAAACATAACAAAAAAGGAGCTTAGAGGAAATTGAAGAAGACGAAGTAGGAATAGTTGAGTACTAGAAAATACTCATCGATTAAGAGGGAAACTCAAATCAAGAAGCACCATATCAAAGTTGACACCTTCATCAGAACTCTGGCATCAGAGAGAGTCACAATAGAAGAGAACAAAACCCTTTGGTTTCCAATTTTGACTTAGGTCGGAGTCGATCAAATGCTATGTTTTCTCTCTTCAAATGCTTCAAGATGTTGATTTTTATTTTATTTTGCTTACGTTTTTTGCTTTATCGCTATTGCGCCGGTCAATTTTGAGTTCTTGTCTTTTATTTTGTGTTGGGTGATTTTAAGTGCTTTTCAATTTCCTTCATGCAATATAAAAAGGCTCGTGGCTAAAAAAACTATCTTTATATTTACTACTCCCTTTGTCTCAATTTATATGACTTATTTTCCTTTTTAGTTAGTCCCAAAAAGAATGACACATTTCTATTTTAAGTAACAATTTGCCTATAAAATATCTTTTTTACCCTTAATGAAATGATTTACAACCACACAAATTTCTATCATTCATTTTGGACCACAAATTTTAAAAGTCTTTCCATTTTTCTTAAAGTT
>JAJOOO010002569.1:0-22779 GCA_029582685.1 Solanum piurae
GATAGTGCTGTGAAAGTAAGAAGTATTGGCATCTCCTTCCTCTAACCATTTGGCCCTGGCCTTTTGTCTTAGGATGGCGTCTTGAAGTTTCAAATATTTTGTGAACTCAGCTCTGCATCTAGAAAGTTCACATATGTTGACCTTGGTGTTGTTCATAACATTGTTTTCTTCCAGTACTTTCATTTGGGCTTCCAGTCTTTTTGGATCCTCATAGATGTCTCCATAAGTCTCTCTAGACCAGAGACTAAGCATTTTACAAGTTTTTTGATCTTCTGATGTAAAATATACATAGGATTTCCCACTACTAGTTCTTCCCAACATCTCTGAATGGTACCAAGAAAGTTTTCATGTTCAGTCCAAACGTTGAGAAATTTGAAATATTTAATGCATTGGGAAGCAATGTTGTTCATGTTGACCAACAAAGGGCATGATCTGAGCATGTCCTTGAGAGATGGGACACACTAGTCGTGTTGTAATCATCAAACCAATTGGTATTATAAACTAATCTGTCAAGCTGTTTCCAGATAGTGTTAGTGTTAGGGGATCCCTGTTGTCGCACCAAGTGAATTTAGCACCAGAGTATCCTGCATCTTGAAGCCCACTCACTCGGGCAGTCTAGGAAGTCCAAACTCTCTCCAAGGGTGAAAGGTCTTCCACCCATTTTTTCTTCAGCCGTGCAAATGACATTGAAGTCCCCAATAGCACCCCAGGGACCTTGAACAATGTTAGCAATAATTTTGAGATCCGCCCACAATTCTCTTCTCAAGTCTACTGAACATTTAGCATAGACAATTGAGAGGAAAATGGATGGGCCATCATTATGGAAAATTTTAATAAGAACATGTTGATCTTTATCTTGTATGATGTCTACAATGATCTCGTGGTTCCAGTAAATCCATATCTTGTTGTTAATATTGAAGAAGCTATGATCCATCCTTAGTCTCCTTTTGAATTTCTCTAGTTTGCTACTATCCACTAGAGGTTCCTGGAGGCATAAAAGAGGTAAGTGAAATTGTTGTTGAAAAAGAATGAGTCTTTCAATAGATCCACTGGACCCGATCCCTCTAATATTCCAAGAAAGGAAATTAAGCATTGGAAACAGTAGGGGTGGGTTATTTTGTTCTTGAGATTGCTCCGAGGTAGGTTGCTTCTCTAAGTTGTAAGTTCCTCCTGGATAGGTAATGCTCCTAGGAGATAAGTTATTGTGAAAAGTGATCTCTTTGGGTGGATGAGTATACTCATCCAAAAGAGTTTTTCCATTTGTATGTTGTCTAGTTATCTTGTCATCTGATTTCGAGGATATTTTGTCCATCTTCAGTGTCCTCCATAATCATATCCATTAGGTCCTGCCTCGGCCTATTGTTATCCTCTGGTGGATCAGGATAAGGATCTGTTGGGACTCTTCATTTCTATCGACAGGGAACTTTTCTTCTTTGTAAGATACTCCCTTCTGTAGATTTAAAGCCGGCCAACTGATAGCGGTAGTTTCCTTACTCTTTTTTTTTGAGATAAGGGTAACTGTGTATTCACAAAAGATTCATCATCAAATGATGATGATCATAGGTCACTTACAATCTCATCAGAGCATAACAAAACCTACTCCTAGGGAGATTACAAATTGCCTATGAAATCAACAAAAAGTTCTATATCCCCCCTCATATCCTGTTTACACCAAAAGTATAAAAGATTAAGGCTATTCATCCTTATCTTCTCAATATTGTTGCTCTTGCCCTCAAAACATCTAGCATTCCTTTCTTTCCATAGAGTCCACCAAATGCAAGCTGGTATTAACTCCCACCAGTCTTCAATGGAGTGTCTTCTTCCTATCTCCTTCCAGCTCTCTAGCATACCCTTGGTGGTCTGTGGAATTACCCAACATACACCAAGGATGCAAAAAAACATGTATAATAGATTGGTAGCTACCTTGCAGTGGAGGAACATGTATTCATTGACTTCAGCATCTTGATCACACATAAAACATCTTGAACAAATTTGTCTTCCTTTTTTCTGGAGCACTTCATGTGTTAGACATGCCCTTCTACACACCAACCAAGCAAAACATGATACCTTTAGAGGTATTTTTATCTTCCAAATTAATTTTCAAGGACAAATTTTGATTCTACTTTGACCAGCATTGTTACTCCAGTAGCAAGACTTCACTGTGAACACTCCTTTCTTCTGTAATTTCCATTTAGGCTTGTCAGGTTTATTGGAGGTGCCTGGGAAGGTATTTAGGATCTGAAATAGAGCAGTGATTCTCCCTATTTCCCAATCATTGAGGGCTCTTCTAAACAAGAAATTCCATCCTTGAGGGCTCCACATCTGAGAAATTTTGTCCTTGTTCTGCTGGCTGAGTATGACCAAATCTGGAAATAAAGTTGCAAGGCTCTCTTCTCCAATCCATAAGTCATTCCAGAATTCAATTTTCCTGTCATTTCCCACCTTAAGTGAGATGTTATCCTTGAACTGTGGCCATAATCTTCTAATGGTCTTCCAAACACTACACCCAAAAGTTCCCAGAACCTCCTCAGTAGACCAATGACTCTGTAGTCCATACTTGGCAATGATGACTCTCTTCCATAGTGCTATCTCTTCAGTGCAGAACCTCCATAACCATTTCTGTAGAAGGCAGGAGTTCTGGAGGCTTAGCTTTTTTATATCCAGTCCCCCATGCTTCCTACTAAGAGTTACAATGTCCCACTTGACTAGCTTGTAACCTCTATTTTCTCTGTTACCATTCCAAAGAAAAGATCTTCTAAGCTTGTTGATCTTTTTCTCAATGCTTTTTGGAATAGGAAAAAGGCTCATCATGTAGGAAGGAAGGGCATCTAGGACTGATTTGACTAGGGTCAATCTCCCTCCTAAAGAGAGGTAATGACTCTTCCACCTTGCAAGTTTCCTATCACATCTCTCCAAAACATCATTCCACACTCCTATGTCCTTGTTTTGTGCACCCAAAGGCATGCCCAAATACTTTGTTGGCAGAGTAGCTATCTGGCAGCCAAGGTTGCTAGCTAGCTGTTCCATGTTGCTTACATGGTTTACTGGATAGAGGAAACTCTTTTGCCAATTTACATGGAGCCCAGAAACACCTTAAAAAATAGTGAGGATAGCTCTGATGTGTTTGATTTGTGTCACCTCAGGCTCACAGAAAATCACAGAATCATCTGCATAAAGTAAATGAGTAACCCCCACCTCATTCTCCATTCTCCCCTGCATTTGAGCTTTAAAACCAGTTAACCATCCATTGACATTTGTTCTCCTAATCATGTGGTTGAGGCCTTCCATGGCTAGAATGAAAAGGAATGGTGAGAGAGGGCCCCCTGCCACCCCCTTTGAGATTGAAAGAAACCTTCAGAGTTACCATTTATAATTAATGAGAATTTAACAGTGGATATGCAGAAGTATATCCAGTTAAGCTGCTTCCTCCCAAAACCCATGTCCTTCAGAATTTTAATAGAAAAGACCAATTCACATGATCATAAGCCTTTTCTATATCCAGTTTACACAAGATACCGGCCTTGAGTCCACCAATTCATTAGCAATAAGTGAGGCATCCATAATTTGCCTTCCTTTTAAGAAAGCCATTTGGTGTACATCAACCAATCTCCCCATTACTAGGGCTGGGCGTTCGGTCGGTTCGGTTCGGTTTGTAAATTTCGGTTTGGTTTTTCAGTTTTCGGTTGGCAAAAATATGAAACCAAACCAAACTGAAATAAATTTGGTTCGGTTCGGTTATTACAATTTCGGTTCGGTTTATTTCGGTTTGGTTTTCGGTTTAATTAAATTTAATTAACAGTGTCCTGTGGGTTGTGGCTGTGTTGCAGGTTGCGGTTCAAATAATACAACAATCAACAAACTTCTATAACAATCAACACTCAACAATACTCTCCAAACTCCAACAATCTATCCCATACAGTTTGTCTTTTGCCTTCAAATTTCAACAACATTTAACTTGCAACTTACCAATTAACAGTGACCTGTGGGTTGTGGCTGTGTTGCTGTTCAAATAATACAACAATCAACATCAACTTCTATAACAAATAACAATCAACACTTAACAATACTCTCGAAACTCCAACAATCTATGCCATACAATTTTGCTTTTGCTCTCCAAACTCACCTAGTTGATATTCTCTATATAGAAGCATTAACCTTCGAGTCGCGAGCACTGAGCAGTTGCGGGCTGCGGCCTGCGAGCACTCAGCGAGAAGCAAGGAGTAGCGGCTGGCCTAAGACTTTAGAGATGACGACGACGAGCTGAGAGACGAGAGACAAGAGTTGAGAGACGAGCTGCGGCGTAAGTCGTAACTGAGACGAGAGACGAGACGACTGACGAGTGACGAGAGATGAGAGCTTACTGTGATTTGTATTGTGTTAGGGATTTCAGGTTATCAGTTTAGGGATTTCTATTGGAATTTGGGCCTAATTTTGAAAATGGGCCGGCTGGGCATGGGCTGCTGAAGTAATTTAATTAAGGGGTGTAAAGAATATATATATAATTTCGGTTTTTTCGGTTAACCTAATTTTTTTAGGTAAAAACCGAAAACCGAAAACCGAACCGAAAAACTGAAATATTCAAAATTGAAACCGAAACCGAAATTAAAAAAAAATTGGTTCGGTCGGTTTTTTCGGTTTTAACCATATTATGCCCAGCCCTACCCATTACTGTCTTCAACCTCTCTGTGATTAGTTTGGAGATAATCTTATAAACTCCCCCTATCAAGCTAATAGGTCTGAAGTTAAAAGCTTTTTCAAAGACTTCCTTTTGATGAAAATTGTGAATGGTCAACATCAAATCCTCCTTCAAAGTTCCCCAACATACTTGAAGAAACTCATTGTGAAGCCATCAGGGCCTGGAGCTTTATCTCCATCACACTGTTTTAAGCATCCCAAGACCTCTTCCTCAGTAAAAGGTCTTTGCATCCAAGTCTGTTCCTCCTGAGTTATAGTTGGACAGTCCAGGAAATCAAAACCAGGTCTCAGGTCTCCAATTTTCAGATTCAGTGTATAGCTTCCTATAGAATTCAATCATAATGTTTCTGATTTCTATAGGGTCTTCTACAATCTCTCCTTTATCTATTAGCCTGTCAATGGTGTTATTCCTCCTGTGTGATGTTGCCATTCTTTGGAAGAACCTTGTATTATTGTCCCCTTGTTTCAGCCATAATACTCTGGATTTCTGTCTCCACCTTGATTCTTCATTTTTTACCAGCTCTTCCAACTCCACTACTATGGTGGCTCTTACCATCATTTCATCTTCAGTCAAATCTCTTGTTCCCTGTAAGTCATCAATCTCAGCCAGTTCTTCCAACAGGCTGTTCTTCTTATTTGCTATCATCCCAAAGTTTGCTTTGCTCCAATCTTTGAGTTTTTCCTTGAGCATTTTTAGCTTAATATTGAGTTTATAGTCTGGGCAACCTTCCACCAAGAATTCATTCCACCATACTTGGATTAGTTCAGTGAAACCTTCCACCTTGATCCACCAGTTCTCGAACTTGAAATTTGACCTTTTCTTCTCCCAATTTCCACACTCTAACATGACAGGGCAATGATCAGAGAGGACTCTAGGTAGTAGCTTTTGCTTGATGTTTTTGAATTTTTCTTCCCATTCCATAGAGAAAAGGAATCTGTCTAGCCTCGCTGCACTTGGGTGATTGAGGCCTCTGAACCACGTAAAATCTCCACCATGAAGCTGGGGATCATGCAGTTCCATCTCATGTATCCATGTTGAGAAGTCAGACATAACGAAGGATATTCTGTTGCATCCTTTTCTTTCTTCCATAGTTTTGTTGGTGTTAAAATCTCCACATGTGACCCAAGGCCCATCACAAATGGTTCTAACAACAGCTAGTTCCTCCCAGCAGTTTAACTTCTCATCCTTAGTATGGGGTGCATACACTCCAGTGAGGTACCATGTATAGAGGTTATGAGTTGAAACAAACTCATAAGTGATGGAATATTGACCAGCTTCAACTAACGTCCCAGTCCAGCTTCTACTGTCCCACATCATAAGGACCCGACATCATAAGGACCCCCCCAACCCCTCACCCCACTGGTACCCACAACTTCCAGGTAACCACACTTCATCCATCGGCATGACCATAGTTGCTTGGCCATTACTTCAACCTCCTTGCTGAGCTTTGTTTCGTGAAAACAGTAAACATCTGCCTTCCATTTTTGCATTAGACTCTTCACCATTATTCTCTTTGTTTGGTCGTTTAACCCCCTTACATTCCATGTCAATAGATTAACTTTCATTTAAAAGTGAAACACAAATTTCTCCCCTTGCTCCTGCTCCTGCTTCCTTCCACTTCTTCATTAAGACTGGATTTAAGGTTTTTCAATTTATTTTTGCCAATTCCCCTGCTCTTTGGAGTAGACACTGCCTTACCAGGCCCCTTGTTATCTAGCAGTGATATTCTCTCATCAATCTTCATCAACAAAGCTATGGTTTCTTTTTCGAAACCTTCGAAAGTTACCCCATAAGTATTGCTCAACTCTAGGATATGGGAATTAACCCAATTTGATGCTTCCGTCTCGATGATTTCTTGAGAAAGAGGGATTTGCATATTGACTGGATCGGCGTCATGTATCTGTTGAATCTGCAAATCCTGTTCTGGCACTTGCACATGTTCTCTTCCTTTTTTAGGGAGTTCAGCCTCATGAGGCTGTGTTTTGCGGTTTCCTGGATGTTGGAGACGGTCCTTTCTTCCCCTTCTTTCTGCCCCATCATATCTTCTTCCTCTCCTTCATTCTCTTTCTCCCAATTCTTGAATGCTTGCAGGAACTGAGAAGCGAGGTCTTTAAGACCTCTAATGCCTTTTCCCCCCTCCACATCCTTATCACGTGAACGGGCCTTGGAACTGTTGGGCTTTTTAAATTTCTCCGCTGGGCTTGGGTGGATTTGTGATTTATTGTGTTTTGGGCCTTGATTTGAAGGAGATAGAAACAAAGGCTGACCCGTAATTGACTTCAAATTTGAATTTGAAGTGGGCCCTGACCCCTTGTCTTTTCTTGTCCCCCCACGTGATAAAAAACTGGCAGCCCCCTCAACCCCTCTATTAACCTTTGGATAAATCTGCGAGAACTGCTGGTTAAAAGAGGCCGACTTGCCTTCTTCTCCGATAGTGAATCTGGCCGGCAGCTCTGTCCACAACTGCATGGAAAAGAAGATTCCGGCATTCAAGATTTTCACCTCCTTCGGGATCCTCGAACCATCACCTTCAACCCTAATTCTAGCCCATTTAAGGTGATATCTTAGCTGTTTCTCTTTCTCCGTTTCGACCCAACCCCCGCAGAAATCTCCGATGGCTTTGAAAGTCGTATGCAACCATAGATGCAGTGGGAGACCCACAATTCTGATCCATGTCAAAGAGGATCCAATCTCTCTGTTTATGGCCGCTATTGTTGGCGACCACCAGTCCAGTTGAACCCTAGTGTTTTTCCACACCCAGTCCCCTGTAATCACTTGCTCTGCCGTGTCTCTTGTCACGAACTCGAACAAAATTTTTCCACCTCCCGTATCATAAATATTCAAACCATGAGTCTGTCTCCAATTTTTACTGGTCCATCCCCTCACTTCTGATAGGGGAGTTACACTCATATCCCTTCATTACTCTTGAACAATCCTCCATTAGTAATGTTGATAGTTTCATTTTCGGGAAACATTTCAATTGGGATCATAACATTTTTGCTGAACTTCTTCCTTTTGTTGACCATAGCAGTGAGTTCTTCCTTGTTGACTTCCAATATGTTGGCAATTTCTTCATGAAGTTGTTCTTTGGTATCATCAATCTTTGCATTTGAAGAGTTACTGTTCCTTCGAACAATAATTCTAACTCCTTGTTTCTCAGCTTTTTTTCCAGTTCTTTCTTGTCTTTTCCTCCAGGGCTCTATCCACTCTCGTGTACTTGAATGCCATGTGCACGAGTTTATTTAGGCTCTGGCTATCATTAGTACAAGCCAGTTCTCGCGTGGTGTCCATTTCATCAGATCCTTTATTGTCCTGAAGCTGCACAAATCTATTGAGGCTTTCGTTGTTGGCCGCGTGAGAGTTGATGTTATGGCTCCCTTTATCGTTGTTGGATTTGACTTGATGCCCTCCTTTATTTTTCCTTCTATCCACATTTTGCCATCCCTCGTCCTTGTCTTTCGTATTTGTCTCTACCTCTTTAGATAGTTGGTTTTCAGAGGTTTTGTAATCTTTGGCAGTAACCTCTTGCTGACTAAGATTTCTTTGCCTTGGATTACTTCTCTTGTTCTGTTGATTGCCTTGGATGCTCCCTTGTCTCAGATCTTGTTCATTGTTCTCATTTTCTTTCTCATTTGTATTATCGAATCCTAGCTCGGGGTGGAGGATTCTACATTTTAGAGCTGTATGACCCTGAATCTTGCAGTGAGCGCAGAAGGTGGGGATTGTCTCGTATTCGATCTTCTGATCAAATTTTTCAATCTCCCCTTTAGGATTTTTGATGACCACAACAACTTCATGAACAAGAGGTTTCAGCAGATCAATTTCGACTTTCAATTTGGCCATGGTGGGTCTGGTTTTGGATTGAGTAGCTTTGTCCATAATAATGGGATTACCAATAGGACTAACAATTCTACAAAGTGCTACCCATTCATAATAATGCCAGGGGAGGTTTGGAAGATTTATCCAAACAGGAGCTAAAGTATCTGCCTCGGGTTTAAATTTGGTCGACCACTTTTGGATTTTCATGCTATTCTCCTCGTCCAGGTTAATGAAGTTCTTAGAATATGTGGTTTTGAAATCCTCTTCATTTCCCACATCTATGAACACATGTTTAAGATCTTTTACCCCTATTTTCACAGATCCTTTGGGAGGTACAATTTTCACAAATTCAGTCCTAATTTTTTCAATGGAGGGTCTGATTTTGGCAAATTTACCTACGATAGTTCATTTGCAGGTGTTGGCCAGCAGCTCATTCTCCTCTTCAGTGAATGATGACCGGTTTGCCCTTGTCGAACTCATAATTTCTATGGGGAAGACGTATTTTTCCCCTTTTGTGAGCTGATGTTGTTAGTACTCCAGCGTAAGAGAATTGCTCGCTTTTATTTCTACCGCTAGGAGCATTGGTGCCGGGAGTATTGCTAGTCGAAGCATGGAGGGAGTCTTGTGGAAATTGAGAGTTCGTAGTATTGGGGATTTGGGGTTGTTTGTGAAGAAAAGGATTGTGTTTGTTTGGATCGGGGGTGTCTGGGGGCTGTGTTATTGCTGGACCAAAGAGATCAATGGTGATGCTCATCTCAGCTTCTCCACCAAGAGAATCCTGCGAGAAGTTACCGTTGGGATTTCACAGAATAGTCTAGAGAGAAGGCAGAGAAGAGAGTCAAAAGTGTAAATTTGAATTAAGAACCACTTAAGATGCTTTATGTAAATTTGAGAAGACAGTCAAAAGTGTGGTTAATCAAACATTTATTGGGAAATCGTATTGGGGCGGCTGCTACCTTTTTCTTTTAGATGTTGATGCACCGAAGAGTTATGTTCCTTCCATTTCACTATATATGATGCTCTTTTCATTTCTGAGCCGTTCCAAAATGTTTTGCACCATTCTAAAATAATATTATTCTATATACCTTTCACAATCTTAAAGAACTTATGATTTCTTTTTCTACTCAAATCTTAACCTACGGTCTGATGAAACTATCTTTTTAATCATTACTTCAATGTTTTCTCCATGTATAATAAACTAGTCAAATTAACATTTTAAAATCTGTTCCCCGTCAAGCACTGACATAAATATAGGATGTATGGAGTTTAGAGATGTTACTTGCTGTGTTGTGTTATCCTCAAACTCAGTCATTGGAAAAGACATCAGTTTATGATGACCCAAAAAGGAAAGGATTACATTCCACTCTCTAGAATGGAGTAACTGAATTAACACTTTATCAAGTATAAGCAATTTAGAGTAATAGAATGTGGTAACTTTGCATTCTGTATCAGGATATAGTGATCCAAACTACCCTTCGGGGTGGCCCAGTGGTTTGGGCTTGGGACTTCCATGTTGGAGGTCTCAAGTTCGAAACCCCTTGCTTGCGAAAGCAAGGGGTTTGCCTTCTGGGTTGAGCTCGTCGCACCGGGCTTGCCTAATGCGGGTTACCTCTCCTATGTGGTTTGCGAGCTATTGCATAGGAGCGGGGATTTTACCCTGTGCGCACCCAAAGGGTAGCGGCGGTGGGTTTCCCTTGTCATAAAAATAAATAAATATAGTGATCCAAACTTTTGGTGCTACAAGACCTTTTATCCCCACCTATTCATTTATACTGACCAGACTTCTTTCTTATTCTTTTTTGAATTTAATAATAACTGTACGTACACTGTTCCTAATTTATCAATTTCCAATTAATGTATGTCTAGTTTTGATATGACATTAGATACTAAAACTGTCTTGTGAATCTGGTTAAGTTTGTAGGGAATTTGTTCCTTTTTATGTGATTGTTGTATGAGAAATATTTTCCTTGAAATAGGTACATTCATGCAGATCTCCATGGAGCTTCCAGCACTGTGATCAAGAATCACAAACCTGAGATGCCAATACCTCCTCTCACATTGAACCAAGCGGGATGCTACACTGTAAGTTGTGCAGATTTCATATTATTGCATCTGCTGTAGGTGGGAAGCAACAACCTCACAAATACTTACTGAATTTGCACTGTAGGTTTGCCAAAGCCAGGCTTGGGACTCAAAGATAGTGACTAGCGCTTGGTGGGTTTATCCTCATCAGGTCAGTAAAACTGCTCCTACAGGTGAATATCTAACAGTTGGAAGTTTCATGATCCGTGGTAAAAAGAATTTTCTTCCACCACACCCTCTTGTTATGGGCTTTGGAATATTATTACGCATGGATGAAAGTTCTTTGGGGTTTCACTTGAATGAAAGGAGAGTTAGAGGTGAAGAGGAAGGATTAAATGATGCTGAACAAGGTGAGCCATCGAAAGCAATTCCTGATTCCGACTCGGAGGAGGAGTTGTCCATGGAAACACCCGTTGTAGATATGCAAGGCATAACAGATATGCCAAAGGATAGGTCAAATGTTCCGGGTGTTTCTTCTGAAGCTCAATCCAATATCGTGTTGAGCATCTCTGATGATCAAGCTAGCAATTTAGTCAACTCTTCTGTTGAAGTTAATTGCAATAATAATAATGGTACATCAGATTCTTTGGGGATAATGGCTACTTCTGGGGCATCACAGCTGGAGGATCTTATTGATAGAGCTCTTGAAATTGGATCTTCTACTGCATCTACTAAGAATTATGGGGTCCCTTCTCCCTTAGGATCTGCAGGACAGCATAATGATGAAGAAAAAAAAGTAACACAGAGAGAAAAGCCTTATATTACAAAAACTGAAAGAAGAAAGCTTAAGAAAGGCAGTGATAGCTCTGAGGGTGCACCCACTGTGCGAGGTAAGCAGTCAGAAGAAAATCAGAAGACTCAGAAGCAGTGTGAGGGAGATGTAAACAAAGCAAAGTCTGGTGGCGCGAAAGTCAGTCGTGGGCAAAAGGGTAAACTTAAGAAGATAAAAGAGAAATATGCAGATCAGGATGAGGAGGAGCGTCGTATTCGAATGGCGCTTCTGGCAGTGAGTATTATGAACAGTGTGTATTTTCATAATTGTTTCATTTTCAGTGGTTTGGTTTTCCTTCTTTTGTTCTGCTCGTCATTTTTGTAGGCTTAATGGTTTTAGTCTCTGGCTTCCTGCATTGGGTCTTGAAAAGCTTTTGCTTGGAGTATCTTGGTACCTTGTAAAATAAAGAGTATCTTGTTTTACCGACGTGACCTAAAGTTGTGGATATCATACAAGTGAGACACATACAGGTTGCATTGATATAAACATGTGCTTAATATCCGTCATTTTTTGGGTAGAGTGGGGGGTTATAGGGTTTGGAGTGAACTAAGAAAAAGTCAGACTTCAAAGGTAAAGTTGCTCATTCTGATCCTGCTCTCTGGATCCACCTCATACAGTTCTTTGGGTCTTGTGAACTGAACAATATGAATCAGGTATATAAAGAAATTCCTTTGTATGACGTGGGGGTGGCGGGGGCAATATAGATACCCTGCATCAAATAGTACTTTACGCGGCTTCTGAAGTTTATTTGATATAGTCTGGCCAATACTACTTCCTTGCCTCAAATTTCTTCTAAAAGACGATAGTGGAGGTGAATGTGGATTGAGCCCTGCATCAAGCGAGTATTGCTTTTTTTTGCTCTCTAGGTATTCCATGATCATCACAGAGTTTATTATACACTTTATGATGATATTACAAATGAGGATGCTTAAGTAATGCAAACAATAAATGCCAGGAAGAAAGTTGAGTTATCAACCTCAAACTTCCTTCTACAAATGTATGAACTAAAAAAGATAGATTGTCTGTCTGAAGTATTTTCCTCTTTATCTTCTTCTTCAAATCTGTCCAACAACACTTGATAGTTCATCACTTCTTGGATTTATTGGATCTACTTTGAAAAGTTACTGTGATGTTTGAAATTTATTTGATCTAGTCTGGTTAGTATGCGTTCCTCTCATCGAAGAGAATTTGCTCTCTGGTTGGGACTTATTGATGCTATGCCCTGACACTGCCTCTTTTTTCTTTTTCCAAAGGTCTTTCCTGTTACCTGTCCAGACTTTCTTCCTGGTGTCAGATCTATAAATCTTCTTTGAAGAAGTTTGTGACAGTATCATTTGTTAGCTTTTATTTTTCTTATGTTTTCTTAAAAGCTTAGGTAATTTATTTTTTCTGTTTGCACAGCACAACTACAATCTACTTCCAGAAAAAATTCTCCAACATGACTATTTGTTCAAGTTCACCAATGGTCATTACCAATCCATGATTAGATGCTTTCATTCCCATTACACTGGTAGCTCTACTTAGGAGTCGCTGATCCTGTTATCATACTTGATACGCATATCATGCATTTGATGATCTATTGTTTTTCTTATTCTTCAAAAGAAAAGATGATCCATTATTTTCACTTGTGTTATTTCCTCTTATCATTTACCATAACTTTTTCTGGTCACGCTTGGGTTTCCATCAGAAGTGTATGAACTCACCAATGAGTACATATATGAACTTCTCCAAGATTTTTGCATTTTCATTATCCAGCAATGCTTGCATTAGTTACAGTTCCAATGAATTTGCAGTCTGCTGGAAAAGTAGAAAAGGCTGATCAAACAATCCAGAGTGAAAAGGCTGATGCAGAGCCAGATAAGGGAGCAAAAGCAACTACTGGTAAGTTCTATGGCTGCTTAAATAGAGTAGCAAAATAAAAGCAGTGGTAAGTTGTATTGGCTTTCTGCAAAGATATATATATATATATTTGGTTTCCCGCCCGGTGTCCGGAGCCCTCATTGGACACCCGACTAAATTCAGATCGCGCACTGTAGGGCCCATTCGAGTGGCGCTCCCAACATGATTTTCTCCATACCCAGGGCTCGAACCCGAGACCCTGGTTAAGGATGAATAGTCCCACCACTGCACCACCATTGCTGCCGAGTGGGATCTTACACTCACTTGTTCTATATTTGACTGCAGTATGAAATTTTGGCTTATGTTTGTGATTGATTGCAGCAAAAAAAATTATTTGCCTGTACTGTCTGTCTCTTGTCAAACACGTTTTGGGAATTGATAGAAGTTATTCAGTGACACATGGCATTAAATTCAGAAATCTGATTTCCCCCACAAAAAAGAGGGTGTTAGTTGTGCATTAAATGAAAGTAACTTTCATTGCTATTCACATCTGTTGTGAATTTTGGTGCATCTTAGAACAGATAATGCCAAAACTTCTTCCATAAATGAGAGTCGTTCAATTTCCCAATCTGTACCTCGCCTATTTGGAAGCACCTTGTAGATTGTATGCTTTTGGTTATTGATTGGGGGGAAAGCAGGTTGATAATAAGGGTTACTTGAAATAAATACACAGTAACACAACATTTGTAGTGAGTGTTTTTTTTTACTCTTGAGTTTGTGATTTTGTTTTGTTTATATGGTAATAGGGATTGAAGATGCTGCAAAAATATGTTACAAGTGTAAAAAGGCGGGTCATCTCTCTCGGGATTGTCAAGAAAATGCAGACGAGAGTCTGCAAAGTACATCGAATGGAGGGGATACCCATTCTTTAACCAATGTGGGTAATGCTGCTAATGACAGGGACAGGATAGTCATGGAGGAGGAGGATATCCATGAGATTGGTGAAGAAGAGAGAGAGAAATTAAATGATGTGGACTACTTGACTGGAAATCCATTGCCAAATGATATTCTATTATATGCTGTGCCCGTCTGTGGCCCTTATAATGCGGTACAGTCGTACAAATATCGTGTGAAATTGGTGCCAGGCACTGTTAAGAGAGGAAAAGGTACATCTTTCATGTTGTCACTGTTTTTGGAAAATATTTTTATTTTACTTGTGTCTGTTAAGGTGTTACACTGAAGTGATACTTTTGCTGCAGTATGCATAGGATTCTGGCTTATATTCTCATTTATATGCTGCTTCACGAGAACCATTTTTTAATTGCCTTGGCTTTTATTTTCTTGACAATTTTTCTCCTTTGGCAGCGGCCAAGACAGCCATGAATTTGTTTAGTCACATGCCTGAGGCAACGAGCAGAGAGAAGGAATTGATGAAGGCATGCACAGATCCTGAGCTTGTTGCTGCAATTATGGGTAATGTCAAAATCACATCTTCAGGCCTTACTCAGCTGAAGCAAAAACAAAAGAAAAGCAAGAAGTCTAGCAAAGCAGAAAGCTAGTCAAGGAAAAGCTCTCCATACAATGGCAATAGTGGACACTGTTGGTATTTGTCCTTATTCGATGTAAGTAAGGATGAAGGTTTGATTTTCACCTAAATATATGGCTTCTTACCTCCTCCCCCCTCTCCCTTTACTAAATAACCACACAAGAGGCGACATACCAAACTGATTTCTATGATGTTATTTGGCGTTTTTGTTGGACTCCGTCTCTCAAATTTTGTATGAAAATATGGTAAATGATTAGATCATTGAGCTTGTTTTGTCGCTAGTTGGCTCAAGCTTTGACTTGATTAATGCGTGGTAGTTTAAGTAAATTTGCATTAAGAAGGAGATCATTCTGCTTTAATGTAAAATATGAAAAGCTTTGATCAATCAGATTGCGGGCTCAAGTGGAATAACTGAAATGCTTCTATAATGAGATGAAATATTATTGCCAGGGTGGTGGTTTTGCTGAGAACTCACCCACTAGTTGTATTATGGTTTGGATGATGATGTAAGTTGATTGTTACATCTCTTGCAACATATTAACTCCCTCATTCTAGTTAATTTTTGCTGCAAATTTGCTCATTCTTCAAGTCTGAAATAAAATTACATATTCAACTATTACTCAAAGTAATTAACTTTTCTAAGCAGGTCTTATGCATTCTTAAAAATCTTTCTTGATTTCTGTCTAGGGATGACAATAGGGTGGGATGGGACCGGGGTGGATTTAGAACAATGTGGGGCGGTGCTAGTTTCAATCAATGTAGGGTGGGGAGTGGGGTGGACCATTTTTTTTTTGTAAAATTTAGCGGGTGCGGGTGGAATTTCTGATTTGAGTTACGTTTTCACCTCTTTCATGTTTCTTCATTTGCTGCAAATGTTCTTTTCACTTCTTTTCTAGTTAGTTTTTTTTTTTCCACTTTTCAATTTATAAAAGTAAATCCCTGAGTTGCTACAAACAAAGTAGTTATTAAACTTTACAAAATATTTTGGTCCCAATCCTGTCATAAGAATACACTAATTGATGAAATCAGCTCTATATCAATATTGAATCCATTTGTCATATGAGTGCTAAGTTTTATTAATAGAGAAATAATTTCATTGCAAGATATAATAAATAGTCATAGGTACCGACGAGAGTTTTCATGAATAAGTTGGAATGGAAATGAATAGATTTCTTTTTTTTTCTCAGATGTAAAAACTATTTTTCAATTTGGTAAAAAATTAAACTAGAAAGGAAAACGTTATAACCTTATAAGTGTGGTGAAACAAATTCTAGAAAAGATTCTACTTTCAATCATAAAACACTTCGTAAATCGTATAAAAAGTTGAACACCTTTCCATGTATTTATAAAAAAAATATTATTTTTAACAAATTATGCGGGGCAGGCAGAGTGGGGCAGCTTGAAATAAACAAATTATTCTATGCAAGTCTGGTTAAAATCTTTGCGGGTTTATGCGAATATGCTCCGCAACCGCCTCACCCCATTCCATATGTCATTTCTCGGATCAAGACATGCCAACTAAGGGTGTTCAAGTATTAATAAATAAATTAGCTAGATAAAAAATTGAATCAACCCTAAGAAAAAATCTGACACTTTTGGTTTGGTTTGCTATTGGTTTTAACTTTAATTATCGGCAAAATTAAACAATATATATATATATATAGAGAGAGAGAGAGAATCCCAGGCCTGCCTACGTGGCGCTCTTAGAATTTAGGAATTTAACTTTTTATTTTCTTCGTACTTTTATGTGTTCTATCCCTATTTTACTTTTACCTTTAAATCCGTGTAACACCTCAGAAATTGAAAAAGGAAAGGACTTCATGTTTTGGCTATTGGTTGTGTCTTATGAGACTAGTCTACGGTTTGTAGAAGCTCATACGGGCCGTAGATGGTGCTCGTAGGAGGGAGGTTGAGTTTAGGAAAAAATTAAAGTTCTGAAGTTTGACCTACGAGTGAACATGACGGGTTGTCGTAAGGACTACGGGGCGTAGACGGGTTTCGTAGAGGGGTCTCAGACTTAGTGAATTATTGGACTGGAATTTGGGTTCTACATGTTGGCTCTTCGAGCCGTAGAAATTTTGATGGGCCGTAGGAGGTCTCGTGGAAAGTTGAGCAAATTTTGGGTTTCTGAGGTTAAGTCTACAGTTGACCAGTACGGGCCATAGAAAGTTCTATGGATCGTAGGTCCAATTCGAAGGTCACTGTACGTAGTAGTTAATTATTTAGGATATTTGAATCTTTTCCTATGCATTTAATACTTATACTATGTCATTTTAACCTTTAATTCAAGACCTATAACTACCCTTCAACTCCTAAATTTACCCAAACCCTCTCATTCTCTCAAATCCCCAATTGCATCCACATTCATCCTCTCCAAATTTTCTCAAGTCTCAAGGAAGAAAATTAGGGTTCAAGTTTCAAGTCTCCTTTTTCTTCCATTGCTTTGGGCATCATCAAGGTTTGTGGAATTTCACTATTGAAATTCATTCATCCAATGGGTCCAAAGGATTCTTAGGTTTCCAATTCAATTTCACCTAAATTGCTTAGAGTTTCATGTGATCCACATGAGTCTTAATTGATGTTGATTTAATTGTTCAATTTCAATCTTCCTATGCATATATTGATTAAACTACATTATTTCTAATTAATTTCTATAAATTTTAACTAAGAATTTACGAAGAAACCCATGAAGTTATGAATATGAATTATGAAAGTTATGTATCTTTTTATGATAAAGATGTTTATGATCTAAGGTTGCTTTTGAGATAAACATCATCAAATTGTGAAAGGTTTTCTCACATACTTAGATAATCATGATTGGTGAAAGGATTTCTCACATATGCATGGATCATGGTTTAAAAGAGCTACTCTTATAAGACTTTATGATTTGGATTGGTATTATGATTATTGCATTTTCTAATGTCATGTTTTGATAATTGACTTTCTCCATTTCGTTGGATTTAACTTAGCACCAAGAGAACTTTGAGGTGGAGGCTCAAATAGAGTCTCTACTAACAACCTCTAGTTCCAAACTACCTGGCCCTGTAGACTGTCTTAAATGACCTAGCTAGTGGATCCACAAATAACATATGATTTAATGATATGGAGTCCTACCTTGACAAGTAGACTCTCCCTTCTCTGTGTGGGAGTTGCATCAGATTTCATGTTATAGCTCACATGGTCTATTGTCGTTAAAGCTAATATCCCATAAAATGAACTAAAGTTACTTCAAAGGTCTTATGAAGCTTTCATAATGATTTTTATGCATTAACCATGTGCATGACTTACAATTCTTCTTTCAAGGTTTTACTATACTTTAGCTTGGTCATGCATATCACGTTTCTTCTTATGTCCCCTTATGATTATGTCTCATGTTTTATACATATCACTCATACTTAGTACATTTCATGTACTAATGCGTACTTGTACCTACATTATCTCATAATGTAAGGTCCGACACTTTCTTTTCTCACGTTCGTGGCTAGTTGATTGATAAATCGTGAAGACTTGGTGAGTCCTCATATTTTGAGGACTGTTTTATTTTTACTACGCTTTTCTTATGTATTTAGTTTTCAGATGTTGTACGTGGTGTATGGGTTATGTCCTGACCACTTTTTTTGATGTATTAGATTGGCTTGTCAAGGAAATATGTTGACTTTCGCTCTTATGTCAAACTCTTTTATGATATGATACATTTTGCGTAATTTCTCATAATTTCTGTAGTACTGTGTTGTATGTATGTCAAGCGGCTTGTGTAGGGCCTATCAAAGTTTTATACATCATGTCATGTCTAGGGTGTACTTTGGATAGTGAAAAACTTGATATCAGAGCACAAGATTTTAGAAAAAATCTTAGGATATCTGCCAAGCCGTGTTGAGTAGAGTCTTGTTCATGAGTGTAAAGCACGCCACATTTATGAATAGGAGGCTACAAAACATTTAGGAACCTTCACTTCATTCATTACTCTAAAGTCGTGTCATAGAGTCTATCTCTATAAAGATCCTTCTCCTAAATCTTGTCCGATACTTTTCAGGATATGGCAAGGTTTTAGAAAAAGTCCTAGGATATCTGACAAGCCGCATTGAGTAGAGTCTTGTTCATGAGTGAGAAACATGACATATTTATGAATAGGAGGCTACAAAATGTTTAGAAAACTTCACTTCATTCATTACTCTAAAGTCGTGTCATGAAGTCTATCTCTATAAAGATCCTTCTCCTAAATCTTGTATAATGCTTTTCAGGATATGGCCCCTGAAGAGTTTATGTGAGAATGTGGAGCCTGAGGTTCCTCAAGTTTTGAATGATCCTTTGGCCGAACAAGTGTCATGTCAAGTTTTGAGCTGCTTTCCAAGTCTTGGCTCAAGCTATGACGACCCAAAAAAATAGAGAAGTCGGTTCTCCCGTGAACCCAAATGTGGGTTCAATGACAATAAGGATAAGACTTCACTAGGATGAATCCTCAGAAATTTCATGGGTCGAAAGTTTATGAGGATCCTCACAAGTTTACTGATGAGGTGTACAAGATAGTAGATATTATGAGAGTGTTACCAGTGGAAAAGGTGGAATTGGACGCTTATCAACTTAAGGGTGTTGCTCAAGTTTGGTTCAAAAAATGGAGGGAACAAAGACTATTGATGTGGGTCCTCTTGATTGGGAGAAATTCAAAGGCGAGTTTCTTAACATGTTTTTTCACTTGAGATGAGGGAAGTAAAGGTTCTTCAGTTCATTAATCTTAGACAAGGAAATATGAGTGTGAATGAATATGCTTTGAAGTTCACTCAATTGGCTAAGTATACTCCTACTATGATTGCCATCTCTAGGGTGAGGAAAAACTAGCTGCTACTGGCTAAAGAATGAATAATAGGCCATCAAATTGAGTATCTTATACTTTGCATGCACATGTACCAAATAATACACAAAGTGACAATTGACTAACCTATGAAAAATTATTCAATATTGAGAAACCAATTATATCAAAGTACAAATATTATAATCGAAAATATGTCAAAGATAAAATTCATCAAAGAGTAAGGATTTTACAATCTTTCAAGTTCTTAATATATGTGACAATACCAAATGTCTAATATTCAGATATTAGAAAATGATCATTCATAATCTTAATGAGGTCATAGATTACTTCACAAAGCGCGGGTAAATTATCTAGTTAGTAAATATATAAAATTGGTAAATAAAATATACATTTAACTTTTGAAGGGTATATTCGTAATCCAAGTTTCAACAATAAAACTTTCCACTTTTAACACTAAATGATCAATAAAATTTAAAAAACATACTCCCTCCGTTTTAAAAAGAACGATTTTACTTTTCTTTTTTAAGTTTTTTTTTTTTAAAAAAAATGACCTTCTCCCTTTTTTTAGCAATACTTTAATTTCATCTTTCCACGTGACATGTTTAAGACCACAAGATTGAAGATTTTTTTTTGAACATTTGGCTTAACTTTAATTTAGGACCACAAGAGTAAAAAAACTTCTTATTTTTTTGAACTCCATACAAAGTCAAACTAGACCACTCTTTTTTAAATGGAGGGAGTATTGCATTTTGAAATATATACTTTGTTAACTCTTAGGTAAATTAAAGTTACAAACACCTCATTTTTCTATGCTTGACTATTAATGTTTAATTTTGTGCATATTTATGTGCCCAATTACTACAATTTATCTGCATGTACCTTACGTTTTGAGGGCATTCTTGATGCTAGTTGATATATTTTTGAAAAGTATTGCGATGATTGCACACTAACCTATACAATTAGCCATATGCAGGCTTACTATATACTTAAATTATTCTTTTTAACAAAAAAACATCTCCAAACATATAAAACTTAACAACTTTCATCTTTATATTAAAATTTGTCCAACAATTAACGAAATTCTCACAAAAACATATGCAGGTAAGAGAGAGAAAGTAAAACCCTTTTCTCCCTGGCACAATCATCGAGGTAATGACTTGGGTCTTCTCTGGAACTTCGTTCCCCCTCCGGTGATCCTTCCGATCACCGGAATCAATCCCCCTTTATTCTCTTCTTCCTCCCTCTCATTTCCCTTTCTATAGACACCCATTTCTTATATCTTTTTTTTTATGGAAAACACCATTTATTTTGCTGTGGGCTTCAAGTCTTATGATTTTGCAAGACTCTCAGGGACTGCTGGGGATTGGTATGACTGGACTGAGAGAAACATAAACTCCATTACCAGGACTCATTTTACCAAGAAAACTATGATGTGGATAGTACAAAGACTGAAGGAAGCCTCATTGTCTAAAGAAACTCAATGAGAAGATGGAAAATGAGAGAAGATTTCTTTGAAACCTTTTGCGCAAGAAATTTCAACAACTATGGCAGATCCATCAGCATTATCAACTTAAAAGGCAAGAGGAGATCGGTGTTGATTATCCCAGAGCTAACACTAACTCAGGATGGACCTTTGTAGCAGAAAAAGTGGATAGGTTCATAAAATCCCAAAAGAATGAGCTACCCACAATGGAGCATAGGTTGACTAATATACCGTGAGTTTACGGTATTTTAATACATTTCACTTAAGAGTTGTGTGTGTCTAGGGCCATTTTGTATTAGAATTAATGTTTTTGTGTTATATTTGTAGGAAATAGGCTTGGACGAGGTTGGGAGAGACATCAACTAAATTTTTGCAGAAGGAGTCACCTATGGACCATAGGTCCAGTCACACTCCGTAGGTTGGTGGCGTAGATGGAGCATCAGGGAAGTCTTGACCAAGTGTGGAACCACGGTGGCCATTGAAGGCCCGTCTGCATATCCGTCATTTGTTACATAAAGTCTGAGTTCCAGTACCTGATGAAAAGTCGTCTGCATATCCGTCATTTGTTTCAGAAAGTCTGAGTTCCAGTACTTGATGAAAAGTCTAAGTGTGGAGCCACGAGAGGGGACCAACGGACCGTAGGTCAACCTACGGTCCGTTCTGCAGGTCAGTCGTTTGCATCAGAAAGTTGAAGGTTCCAACCTCTGTGGAAAAGTTATAAGTCCTGAGCTACGGAAGGGACCTACGGACCGTAGGTCGATCCACGGTCCGTAGGTCAGTCTTGTTGATTAAAGTTGCGTCCAACAGTTTATTTCCTTATTTCACTTCCTTTTTGTTTGGGATTATGTTTTCTCTAAATAGGGTAGGTATACCTAATTTTTGGGGGTTAGTCACTATTGTTTAACTTTAGTTCTTGGTGTATTCTTGGGAATTAATTTGCAAACATTATCAATTTGATTTCCTAATTTTGGTTTATAAAGATTCTTGCTTTGAATTTCAATTGGACATTTCGGGTTTCTTCTACTCATTACGTAAGTTCATGAATTCTTCTTCTAAAAATATGAATTGTATTCTTGCTAGCACGGGTAAATCCACTACTAGGGTTGTGGGAACCATGAGCGATTAACAAAGTATGAATAATAACTAAGTAATTCTTGAATAGTGTTATTGCATGCATTGATAATTCTTTCATTTATAAGTCTTTTAACGGTGGCCAATGTTAGAACTCGCCTTGTTGCTACTTGCCGAACCAAGGAGGCAGTTAATAAGAAAAGAATTATCAACATAAATTTCGTGTGATACTATCTAATAGTCTAATGTCAATTGGTGCGAGGGTGAAAACTAAGCCATACATTAATGTGATGTTTAATATGAGGCAAAGGTAATGGTTAGTTAATTATACACACGTAGCCGGATCAAGGTGTGGGGTGAAATTCTCTATTTTTCAGACCAAGGACTTAGGGATACATAACTTACCACTTTGCATGTGATACATTAGGAAATGATTACTATTACTAGGATTACCGCGTTATGGGGAAAAAATACACCCTAGTTTCTTTCTCTCATTGATAACAACTAAAGTTCGAATCTTGCTCACTTGCTTTCTAAACAACGATCAGTTATTTGTTACACAAACCCCCCTCCCGAACCCCCCCCCCCTTTACTTACTTGTCTCAAAAATAACTTGACTAAACAGATATAATAGTGAGTTAAGTTTAAGTCTAAACCATAT
>JAJOOO010002570.1:0-22506 GCA_029582685.1 Solanum piurae
ATCATATAAAATAAATATTGCAAAGTTATAATGAAAATGATCATAATTTAAAAGTACTAAATCATGCTAAAATAAGTTTAATAAGTATTAGTTACATTACTAAATATTTAAGGAAAATTAAAATTAGATTATGTATTTTAATTTTCTAAACCAATGTAAAACTAAAGAACAAATATTCAATATTATTGTCATTCTTAATGTTGAATTGATTTTCTTTTTGCATTAGTATTAATTTGATTTTGATTTAAGTTTTATTATAATTATCAACATCTATGAACTATAATCTTTATTGGACCATTTTGAATTCTAAATTTTAAACTTGAAATAATATATTAAAAAATAAAAACTATGAAATAGTATAAGAAATATTTTAAAATTATATCAAAGTAAATATTTTTATGTATAAAGTAAAATTTTAAAATTACATATATAATGTCGGATTGATTTTTTTTAGTTAAAACCAAACCAACCCAAATATAGTTGGATTTTTTTTCCAATACCAAATCACTAGTTGGATTTTTTCCCCAATTTGACTCAATTTACGATTTGATTCGATTTTCGATTCGATTTTGTACGTCCCTAATTCCAGCCATACATATTGTCGTTGGTCCAATACTTATCTACTCTAAATTTTACAATTTTCGTAGGAGCAAATACTTTCAAAAAGTGCAAAAAGAAAGATGTCACTCTTTTATCCTTTATTTGTTTGTTGCGTGATACTTCAGAAAAGTAATACACCAAATGAGAAACTTATTCAAAGTTAGCTAATTATTTGTTTGTTGATATTATCAAATGAAGAAATTAAAAAAAGCAAATACTTTCTTCAAGATAATAAGAAGGTTATATATTATCATTTTTCAAAGTATATTCTTACCCCATATATTGTTCATACCCCTTACTTCCATTATAGATACGATTACTTGTTATCCTTTTCTCTTATTACCTTTTAATTAGTAATAGTAACATATATGGTCACGAAAGTTTGAACTTCGCGTGGAAGGTTGCTTTGAGCAGTACCAAGTGTCCTTCAATGCTTTTTATGGGGCTTTATTAGTTATATATATGATTTTTTTCGAAGTTAATGGGTGCACGTATATCCTGAACCTGTTTTTGGTTATTCATATATGTATCAGTATATAGTTGCAACCTTTTTGTTTCCCTTTTTCTTCATCTGATTGATACGTCAAACAGATTAGTTAGTTCTGTTATTTTCAACGTTTGGAGAAAAATGTGGGAATTGTTTGCTTGCAAGTTGCAATAATTAATTATTATTAGCTCTAAGTTAATTCAAAGATAATAAGCTAATTAATTCAATTTGCCTGTATGATGAGTCATAAGGCAGCTTGTGGACCCCACTCCCTACAGGATATTATTTTTCCCTTTAGAAAGTGGTAGAGATATTTTTTCGTTTAAAAATTATCCAAAATTTGACAACTTCAGTCTGAATTGTGAATTCAAAGCCGTGCAGCATTTGAAGTGATTTTTTATTAAGAACTAAAAAGTCGACAAAACCAAAATTTTAAAACACAAATATTCAAAGCTGTTGTGCACGTACTTCTCTACTATTAGAAAGAACATTATTTCCCTATTGAAAGTTTCCACTCAAAAATAATGATCAGTGACTAATTCAACAGATATTTTGATTGATTTTAAATTCGATAAATATTTTTATTGAATTAATGGAAAAAATAGTAGTGTTTTAACATAGAAAATAGGAAGTTTTCCACTATTTCAGTAAGAATCTGTTTCTCACCGTATACTTTTTTAAGTGAGCTGATTCGATGAAAAATAGATAAAAAATTATCTATGAAAACAAGTTCTGTATCTAGTAGCAGTGTTCGTCCATGATTTAATGCATCAATGTTTTTCTCACACTAAATTACCTTAGAACTTATTTAATATGAGTTTTTTTGTTAGGTAGAAACTCACTTGTCAAGCTAAGATTAAATTTGAAAAATAAATAAATTCCTACCTTCTTAATTATGTAAAATATACTTATTTTGGGTTAAATGTTAAAGTTAAAAACATCATATAATATGGACCGGAGGTAGTATTAAATCGAGCTTTTAACTAAATACTTTAATGTACATAAATTTAGACAAAGAATGAAACTCATAGTGAGAACTGAAAAGGTTGTAGACAATATAGAGTCGATACTAAAATAAAATTATTTGTTACCAAATTTACGTTTGTAAATAAGTCAATTTATGTAACCTGTACCGTGAATCACATGAATCTAGTGGACATTAACAAGTGACAATCACATTTCTGGAGAGTCAACTTAGCTTGCACTAGATGTAAATAGTTATCAGAAAACAAAAACAAAAAAGCAGAAACAGACAGATGAGAAGAGTTGTTAATTGAAAATAATATACTATAAAAAGAATAGCTCTTGAAAAAAAGAAGAAGAAGAAGAAGAAGAAAGAAGTGTACTATATGGGTGTGCAGTGCATTATTGTGAAATCCAGATCAAAAATACAAAATCGAGAGCCGATGTTCTTTTGGAAACAATATCTTTACCTCCACGAGGTAGTGGTAAGGTCTGTGTATATAATCTACCATCCCCAGATCCTACTGAGTGAGATTTCACTATGTATGTTATTGTTGTTGTTTTAGATGGGGAATCAAATTTTTTGATAGGATGTGCTCGGTATGAAGGAATTATCTAAAATTATTCATATATATGTATGGACAGCAGATAAGTTCAGTCCAAACCTGGAGATAATATCACGGTCCATGCTGTGCGTACTTCACTTTGGGCCTTTATTTGGCATATTAGACACAAAAAATGTATATGGAAATCCATCAATTTATCAAGTCAAACTCACTCACCTTTTCATTTCATTTATCTTCCTGAAAAATAAAGAGGAGTGAGTTTAATATTTCTATTCTATGTGGTCCTATAAGGCTTTGCCTCTTCATGTTAATAAGGTAATCAGTTCGAATTATTTGAGGAAATGATCTTTTATCGCCACTTACAAAATGAATATAAGAAAATGGTCTATAATTTTTTTTATGAGTAAAGATGAACATCTTTTCTAAAATAGGCATAAAACTAAAAACAAGTTTGTCTATGGCTACGAATTCAGATCCAAGGAATTTTCATCGGTCACTCCAACGAATTTTCCTAGGTGGCAGTCCAGCGACTAAAACAATATTTGAGATGCACAATTTGATCAAGTCTCATAATTTATTTATTTTGTCAAATTGGGCTTGGAAAAAATATGAGATGTAAATTCAAGCCCTGGAATGAATTTGGACTTGTCAACAGGCCCATGATCTGGAAAGCCCATGCATGAGAATTCAATAGTTCTAAGTTCTAATTAGCTTCTAGTAAATAGCAATACTACTACTACTACTTCTCAGGAGAGAGGTAACCCACACTGAGAGCTCGATTCAGAAGGCAAACTCTTTCTTTTGTTGGTAAGAGATTTTGGAACTTGAGACTTCCAACATAAAAGTCTAAAGCCTCAATCATTGGACCATCCTAAAGGATAGACATCAATGATTTTAATTATGAACTAAAGGTAAAATTAAATTATTTTAAAGAAAAACAAAGTGCATGCAGCCGTTTTGATATTATGTCGATCTTGAGTAGTAAAAAAGAGTTGACATGCAATTCCTTTAATCTTTCTTGAGATTTTCTAAGGATAATTGGTAATTAGATTAGAAAGAATTCAGGTATAAATTAAAATAATAGATATTTATAATGGTGACAAAGAAGAACCAAAATTATGTTGTTTGATAATGCACCAACTTCTAGAGTTCTAACCTTTTGATTAGACAAGGGGACCTTGGTAAATCATGTTTATCAAATGAAAGATGTGTCAAGTATCTTTGACATGTAGCATGCTCAAAACTTTGTCCTTTTTTTATTCTTTCTTTAATGTTCTTGAACATAAAGGTCCTCATCAAGTTGCAACATCTCATGTCCCCACAACCCACCATAATAATATATTAGAATATCATATAAAAAAATAGTTTCCAATATATTCGCATTAAAGTCCGATTAAATCCAAACTATACATTATCAGATTTATTCTAGGGTTGATGCTTTCAATAGGGATTTATCCATACTCATAAATCAAACCCAAAACCTCTAATTACAAGTGAAATATTCTCATTACTACACCACAAACTCAATACTCATGTTGATAGAATATCATAACTACTCACATACAAAGTATTATCTTCAGACTAATAATAGAACAATGCACATCAGCACATGGTAGAGCTAATTAGTGAACTGTTTTTCTCTTTTGGGCCAAATATATTTATAGGAGCATGATTGAATTAAGCCCAAATCAAAATGTCTAAGTGGGGTAGAGGAGTCTAATATGATGACTCCACTTGGCAAGCCCACACTATATCCTGCACAAAAATTAATGTTGTATATTTATATATATATATCCAAATGTGGACCAAGACATGAACCTAACACCAACTATATAGACCATTAGTAGGCCATTTTATCTTTGACTATATGTATTTCTTCAAATTATATATTCTCATGAGTTGGTTGTGTCTGATGTCAAAATTACATTGGCTTTTTGCCAAGAAATTTATGTTAGTAATTTTAATGTAAATATCTAGAGCCATGAAGGTTTTCTAGTTAACCAAAGATGTCATATTGATAACTAAAATGGCTATAAAGCAAGCAAGCTTCTTTATCCATGATAATTAAGATTATTTTAGCTCTATAAAAAAGTTAAGACAACATCCTACCAACCCACCAGCTTAAACATACAGTTTATATTTTGGAAAACTTCTTCTAGTAATTAATGATTAGAAAAAGGACAAGTAGCTTCATGACTTGTCTATGCAACTTAACTAATATTAATATATTGAGGGAATCAATTGAATAATTCATAAGCTGGGATGCTATATAATAAAAGTACTGAATCTAGCTTAGTTTAATGGATTTTAGCTTGGATTATAAGGGATATTATGGAGTTACTTGGTCAGAAAACTAAAAACAGATTGAAAATGAGTAATGAAGATGACTCCACCTGTTTCTTCTCATTGCCTACTTGATATTCATATTGAAACTCTGATTAATTAAAATTTAATTCACGTTAGAATCATTATTGATTTTATCTATACCCAAATCTCTAACATAAAATATGTGATTAAGAAAAAAGAGCTTCTATTCATCCTTATGTTATATGATGACTTTGATTTTTAATAACTCCATTTGAATAGAGAAATATATGTTTGGTAAAAGAAGCTGATGGGAGGTAATTAATATATTATAGATCAATAACTGAGGTGTATATAAATTGGTTCAAATATATATATTTAAGAGTGTAATATGATAATTAATAAAGTATTTTTATTTTCAATTGAGAGTTGGTGAATTACAAGATATGTATTTGAATCCTCACTAATAATATAAAAAGTTAAATTATCAATCGACTGATCTACTCATAATTCCGTGAAATCTTTAAGTAAAATTCTTGGTAAAAGATTATCCAAATTAGATCATCATGAAAAAGGAAGAGGATAAAAAAAAAACAGAAACATATAGTATGAGAGAACAAAGGGCATTTTATTCATTTCACTCTACCCATTAATACACAGCCACCTTTTTGTTTTGTCTATTTCACACGACTAATACAACAACAGTTGGCCAAAAATTCTGTTGTTTCACTTCTTTCTTCCCCTGTCCTACTGTTCCCTCCCTTTCTCCCATCTCCCTCTCTCTCTCTCTCTCTCTCTCTCTCTCTCTCTCTCACTGCTCATCAAAAGTACTTCTTTGTTCTTACCCACATAATCGATTTGCTGCATCTGTGAATTTCAAGTTTCAATTTCAAGTTTCTTGAATTCTTGAGGTATTGTAGTTTTTTTCTTTCATGTTTTTGACTTTTTGTATCAAAAGTAGTAGCTTTATTTGATTCTTGTTTGCTTGACTATTTGTCTAGATTCTTTTTTTTTTAGGTTTAATTTCAAGTTACTAAAGGTACTTTCTGTTCATCACTCTATCCCCAATTTTAAAATCAAGTTTTTTTTTGTGTGTATATTTTTTGTTCTAGAGATTGTATTTATGCTTGAAAGAAGATAATTCTGTAGAGAACTGGTATGGATGAATCTGTTAATTGAATGCATCATTTTCTGCCTTAGTTTTATTCATTTGTTGTGGTGATCAATGATCACTGTTAATTTCTTTCTGGGAAGTTGATTATCAGTTTTCTATTCCTTTGTGTTGCTTAAGGTATATGGAGTCAGAAAGTCATCTGGAAGTCTTTATCAGTTTTAGGTTTTGGTTGACTTTGTGCTTCAAACTGGTCCTTTTTGGAATTTTATAGGGCACAAGGGAAAACATCTTGAATAGTTTTTTTTGTAATGAATTTGTGGAGTTATGGCCACTGGCTTTTGGGGATCATTTTTATTGTTAAGTTAAATGGATATGTAAGATGTATTTTTTGTCGTAAAAAAGTCATTAGAAAAGATATGTTTTTGGTTTGATGAACTGAGGTTGTGCAAGAAATTCCCTTTGTGATAATCTAGTATTCACTAATTCAAGGCTATCAAGTTGGATATTGACCCATTTTTGCTTTCTTTTAGATGTCCTTGATATTTATGGGTGTTGAATAATAGTTGAGTTGACTGACCTATGAATAAACTTTTCAAAATTCCACAAGTTACAAAATGGATGTGATGTTGCTGTGGAACTAGTTAAAGCCTAAAGGAGAGGTTAGCATCCTAAGATCAAAGCTAGAACATTGGAAGGTAATAGATTTTCTTGTCGTAGTTCGTACAAAATTCCCTTTACTTTCTTTCGGTTGCTGGTGCATTTGCTAAAGAGGTACTTGATCGCTTATGTAGGTACATATTTGTTGGTGTCATCAATGAGATATTGATTGGTAGTTTGGTACTGAGGTTTATTTTTAGCAGTCATGGACGCTGATTCAGCTGCAGCATTTAATGATCAGAAGGAAAAGTTGAATACTTTTCTTGAGGTGACTTATTGAATCTGTTTAGAATGTTTTACTTTCCTTTTGTGCTTCTTGTGATGGAAAATTTGCTTACTTTTCTCATCCATATGGCAGATTGCCAATACAGAAAAGCAACTGTTAACATCAATCTATTCTAAAGGCCTGCTGCACAAAGATGTCCAAGAATTGTACCACAAAGCCCGTGCCAGCTATGAGAATATTATTGTAAATAATTATGAAGTAGTGGGGCTTCAGGAAGTTGAATTCTCTCTGTGGAAACTTCACTATAAACACATTGATGAGTTTCGTAAAAGGATTCGGCAGGCTAATGCTGAGAAAAAAAAAATTGAAACACAAGAAGGTGATTCAAGTGCTGCCCGAGAGATTGACAATCATATGGAAGGGCTCAAGTCATTTCTGTCTGAAGCTACTGAGTTCTATCAGGAGTTAACTAAAAAACTCAGACAAAGTTGTGGGCTCCCCAGGGAACTATTACTCTGTAAGAATGGTAGCATGTCACTTCCTCTTGTACCCATGAAGCTGCCTCAATGCCAATATGCATGCCACCGTTTTCTAATTTGTCTGGGAGACCTGGCCAGATATGGTGAACTTTGTAAGAAACCAGATGCATTTAAGTGGTCTTTAGCAGCCACATACTACTTTGAGGCATCTAGGATATGGCCAGACAGTGGAAATCCTCATAATCAGGTAGATTCTATGGTTAAATTTGTTGGATTGTGGACACCTTGTATTTCTATATGTTTCCTCTTTCGTCTTTTACAACCTTTAAAGATACAAGATTGTCGGTTCTTGTTTCCTGCATCAAAGTCGAGACAAAATCTGCTTTGAGGCTCTTATTAAGATATTTAAATTTAATCTGCAGCTAGCACTATTGGCAACATACACTGGTGACCCTTTCCTTGCCTTATACCATTGCATCAGAAGTTTAGCTGTTAAGGAACCATTCCCTGATGCCTGGAACAATCTTATGCTACTCTTTGAAGAGGTGATGTCAAAAGATTTTCTCTTAGTCTTCATTCTTTTCTTGAGCAAAAGAAACTTGAAGTGTATTGTATCCCTTATGAATTGTTTCCCCATCTGCTGTGATCCCTTCTGAGTCTACGGGACTAAAACAACTTTTCATTGTTTCTTGCGAATCTGCAGAACAGGTCATCTATTTTGCATTCATATTCCAGTGGAGCTTGCCTTGATTTGCTAAAACCTTCAGTGTGGTGTTCCATGGATGCTATAAATCGCGCAACCAGTGGTTCCTTAAACAAGAATATGCCAGAAGCCACTGAAACTGTTACCTCCGGAAAAGCTGATATATGGCTTCTGTTTGTTAGATTGATGAGTTTCTTTCTCGTGTACTCCAGGTACACATGATTTACTCGTTCGAGTTACTCAAATAGTCATTTCAGATAGTTCTCATGTATCATCTATTGTTTTTCACTTAATCTCTTTCCACCCTGTAGTTGCTTTATTTCTTTATGGGGGAAGTTAACTAGCTCTGCTTGATTTATCCTACTTGTTTAACCAACTTAAAGATGTGTATGTTTTCAACAGTAATTTCCAAGTATAAACATTGCACTGTAGGCATTAAAAACTGGAAACCGAGGTTTTTGTTAAATTGAAAGCATATATAAGGATTAAACTGATGTGCTGTTTCTAGTTGTATTTGTGTGATGGAAGATTATTTTGTCACTGGTAACCTCAGCTATTTGTGACTTGCTGATACCAGGTGCAGATTAAATAGGTCTCCCCTGACCCCTGGTACTCCTTTCGAGTACCTGGGATCAATTCTCTTGTCTTTTGTAGCTTCATGTGCAATTTGTGAACATTTTATTTTTCTCTCTTTTTAAAAATCCTTTTTTGTTTCTTTTTGCTATTTTGAGTGGTATTCTGAAACACTTCCATGCCAAACAAAAGGTGAAAATATTGGTTTTGTATTTACCTTCATGGATATCATGCTTTATGTAACACAAGCTGATGAAGCTGCTCTCCTCGTTAAGTAACTGCTTTCTTTATATCTGAATCAATGATATCAGGAAAAGTTATGCAGCATCTCAACTCCCTTGTTTCTAGTGAAACACTGTATTTGAAACTAATTTGTTTGATTGATTGACTCTAGGTTGGTTAAATGCATGCCTTTTGAATTAATTTTCTCAACTAGGCTTGTCCTTTTGATTTCTCACATTGAACCCTTCTTCACCCAAAATTTGCCTTGGAGTATTTTTTTTTTCTTCCTTTACTACTAACTTTAACTTTGTTCTGGATATAAGTTGGTGCTTCTAGATCTTGATAAGCTAGTGGCTTCCTTCACATAGTTTTAAATGATCTCAATTATTTATGTTAGAAACTTTAAAACTTCAGCTGTTTCTGGAATGCAGCTTGGAAGACTTTCAATCTACTCTTGCATCCACTGTGCGACAATTGGAAGGCCTGGTGGTAATGGATGATGATGAATTAAAGGCTTCTCTAGAGTCTTACCAATTATTGGATCCATCGAGAAAAGGCCCTTATCGTGCTCTTCAACTTGTCTCTGTTTTCATCTTTATCTTCCATAGCCTGACTGAGAGTGGGGATGGAGTGGATCCAAAGAAAGATAACAAGCAGCAATCTGCATTGACAGAGCTGGCAATAGGTGCTACTTTTATTTGTGCTGGTCGCCTTGTTGAGAAAGTTGCAACAAGAAATAGCACACAAACTTGCCCCCTTTTACCCACCGTCTGTGTGTTTGTAGAGTGGTTAGTTAACATACTTGATAGGGCAGAAGCACATGCAAGAGATGAAAAGGTTCAGAGTGCTATATCTTACTTTTTTGGTGCTTTAGCTGATCTTCTAAACCGGCTTGATCCTTGTGAGAACAAACTTGCTCTAGAAAGTACTGCTCTTTGGGAAGACCATGAACTGAAGGGGTTTCATCCCATGGCCCATGCTCACAAGTCTTTGGACTTCACGAGCCATTTGGAATGCATTGATAATTTCAGTAGTAAGAGTGTGTGTCGTTCACAGCGTATCTTTCGTGCAGCATCTAAACTGGCTCACAGATCCAGTCACTCAAGAAAATGGATCTCTTATGATAAAACAGGCAAAAGATTCCACATCATGGACTCAGAATTAGCAGATAGGGGAAAGCCAGGAGTAGCTGAATCTGTTTCGACTCTTCCGCTAAAAGAGACCTATCAAAATAATTGTGGAATGGCAATGGAAAACGGAGAGAGTCAAGATCACCCTTGTCTCAGCAGCCAATCCGTTACCACAGATGAGGAAGAAGTCATTCTTTTCAAGCCCATCACTAGACATAACTCAGAACCAATATATACATCAGGCACTTCATGTGATCAATTCTCCATCAATGTTATCAATGGAACTGCGGCTTCTGATGAATCCTTGCGCCGTTCCACATCGTTGATTTCTGAGCAAAGCAATCCACAGAATGATATTTTCAGTTTCCGTCCAGAAAGTACAAACTTGAGGTACAGCAAGCCACTCAAGCAATCTGCAGCTTTCCCTGCTGGACCTCCATCTCTGAATGCTTGGGTCCTTGAGAAGGAAAGTCCGAGAAATGAGAGGGGACTAAGGGATTTAAATAGGCAGCAGTTAAGCCCAATTGATGAACTAGCTTCTGAATCTTTACCTGGTCTCTCCTTGAAGGAAACTAGAGATCACAACGTTTGTTCCATGCCAGTTTCTGCAGCTATTCATGATACTCCTCCTCCGTATGTCACTCCAGTTCCCTCAGCTCCACTGTTACCGGAAGATGCATCTTGGTTTAAGGGAAACTCATCAGTTTTCCCTAACAAGAGTGCATTTGGGACCAAGGAAGGGAACGGTATTCTTGGTGCATCACCAGTGGGGGGATACTCAAGTCCATCTACAGTTCGTGGACCACTTGATTTTGTTGCAGGTGCTCCACGCTTTGTTGAGGGGTACCCACCATTACTTGGAATGAGTTCATCTGAATGGCTGTATCACTACAGAAACAGTCAAAACTTCGAGCGAGTCAGCAATCTGGTATGGCCTGTTCACTCAAACGCACCAGCAACCTATGGAAACCTGAACGCGACCAATCTTACCAGGTTTGATGTCTTAGATCAGTGGGGTAATCACTTGGCTTCTAGTCCCATGGTGTACTTGGAGAGCCCGCAGTTGCATCCAAGCCCTCCTCTTGCCTATGGTGCAGAAGAACAAATAATCGATAAACATTTTCTTGGTTACCAAAGAGCATCCCCGTATGTATGTGGCACTGGAATGGACTTTAGACAGGAGCAGCCAACACTTCTTAACTATCTCAAAGAGAGAGAACGGCAAATACCACCAGAGTCTCAATATAAAGGCCCTAATTTTATGGGAAACTAAGCTCTATGAATACTCATATCTATCAGGCATTTTTTCACCTGCATTGCCTTAATTCTCAACTTATAAATACATGAATTGCGGCATCACAAACTTTCTAAGTGTGAAATCTGTACCAATTTAGATGGATGAAATATAGAAATGTATGCCTTTAATTGGTTGTGAACTGAGAAAGTGTTATCTGGAATTTTTTAACTTGTAGAATTGTTGAAGATGAATGCACTTTTCTCATTTTGTAAAGTTGTTTTGTTTTTTAAAAGTCATCTGCAGTGATTGTTTATAGCAAAGAATTGTAGTACATGAGCATATAGACGATTGTTGTTGGATTATACTGGGTATGTTGTTCTTTGTTGAGCATACTGACTGTGTAACAAAAAATTTAACTCATTTCTGTTAAGTTGACGTATTCGTTTACTTGGCCTCGCATCAAGCAAAACCCCTAGTCTCACGCTTGTGCCTTTTAAAATACTGAACTTTTTGCTAACCTAAATTGTCAGAAACATTTGGTACTTACACATACGAGGCATTTAACCAAAATATTAAACGTTTAGCCACTTTCTAATGCAAAATAAATTTCTAAAAAATAAAAGGAACATATATAAATCCCAATAATTTAGGAGCTAGTTACTTATATACACTCTAGTGTGCAATATTATATATCTTATCGGATTTTGGTGCCTCAAGATACGTCTATATATATGTATCTCAGATACATATGATCAAATTTAGGTGTAATTTGTTCTAGATATATTGTATCCAAGTGGATTTTTATATATATATATATATATATATATATATATGGGATACGTAGCAAATCTCGTTCGCCACTCTCCCATGTATCTAGTATCTCAGATACATTTGAATCACTCCAAATATATACAAGTACACGTATCTAGGGTGATTCATATGTATCTGGGATACTATGAATCTCGCTCACCTTTCTCCCTATTTTTGTGTATCTAGTAGCAAAAATACATGCATGTAAGTGTTAGATATGTAGAAAAGTCTAAATTAGTGGTAAGATACATAATATTTTAAAAGTATAAGTAATAATAGTATATATAGTGGTGAAGTATATCAAATTATTTAATATTTCCAAAAAATAATCCTAGTTAAAACAAGTAAAAACTCAAATCTCACTTGTCAAAGTTTTGAAACCTCAACACCCTTATGTTGGGCCAAAGTTATTTTGGGCCGAGGTGTAACTGATCCAATTTACTGGGTTATTCCCCTCACGATTCCCAAATCTTCCTCATTGTTTTCTTCCTGTTTTTGGAGCTCTCAAATCTCGATCAGATCCCATCACTCACAAATCACAAATATGGAGTCGAAAGAATCAAACAGAGAAGAATTATCATCAGCAAAAGCAGTTCTTGTTGGAGCTTTGGCTCCAGGAGTCAACGTCTGTATAGTTTCCTCCTTTGCAATATGCTTGAACTTGAAAATTTATTGATTCAAGTAGTTGATTTTTTTTATGTTTGTTTTCGGATTCAGGCTCCTACTTGGAACACACTAAAGATGGCATTTTTGATGCTTGTTGTGTGTCTTGCTGTTATGTTGGGGTTGGCTTTTTCTTCAAGTGACTTCTCTTTGACTCTCCATGTTGCGTTCCTCTTTTTAATAACTGGAACCCTCTTTGTACTTCTTAGTAGGTATGTTGCGGTTTTTATCATTTGATTTAACCTGTATTACTTCTTTTGCTTACATGTGAATGTATTATGTACTTCAAAACTGTTAACTAAGCTTGTATGATTCGATTACTGGATTTTGGATAAATAAGTAAAGAATCCTTACTTTTCCAGATGAGTTTCCCGTAGTACCTGCAGTAAGTGATAAACTGTAGAATTCCAGGAGCATTTGTTGAATTATTTCTTGGGAAAGGGAAATTGATCTCTAGGAAATATAAGGGTTTTTTCATAGGGGCGGCTCTAGCATACAAAATTTGAGGCATATGCCTTAGGCCCCCAATTTTGGGGGCCTCAAATTCTTAGCAAGAATAAATTTTTTGTTAATTTTTTACATAAAATTATATTATTTTGTTCTCCTTAACTTCATTCAAATAGAAGAAATCGATTATTTTTCGCTAACACTCATATATTTATCTGGTTGAACTCTTTTTTTTCAATTTTTTGATAAGGTAGAGTAACAGTCTGGCAAAAATATGAATCAATAGTCAAAAAGTGTTGAACAAAGTAACTTACAAATTCTTTTTTTATTTCATCTTGAATTTTCAAGCAATACAACAAACATATTAAAGTAGGATATACCAAGCTATCTACTTCTTGAATCAAATTCTATGATTTTAACTCTTGTTTTATTTAAAGTTTGTCAACTTATTACTAAGAATTATGTTAACAATTCATATAGTAATGGCCCCAGTAAAAAAGTGTTTTCTAATGTTGAATTGATTAAATCTTACCTAAAACTAATAATAATAAAAAAAGATATTTGAAGAAATCATCTTTAAAAAAATTTTAAGCAAAAATTTACATCTAAAAGTTAGAAAAATATTTTTTAACTAAATACATATGAAGTTTATTTAGATTTTAGGCCTTTAATTGAAATCTAAAAGTTAGAAAAATAATTTTTAAATAAATATATATGAAGTTTATTTAGATTTTAGGCCTCTAATTGAAATTTCGCTTCAGGCCTCTAATTACTTTGAGCCGCCCCTCATTAGCACTAGTGGATGAATGATCTGCCTTAAGGTGTTTCATCCCCGTGTATCATATTCTTCTACTAGATGCAGAGAGAGAAGTATTCCGTTTTCCTGGAGAGGTGAACTGGAAAATTCAAGAGTACTGTAGTTGAACTAAATATTAGTCGGCTGACATGGTCTTGTTGCCACTTGGCAGTTCATTAGATTGCTTGATAATGCATGTCGGACCTTCTTGTTGCCTAGTACAGTAGTAAAAAAGTTTAAGACTGGGAAAAAAAATTCTCACTTAATTTTCTTTTGTAGAAACTTTAATACTGTAATTGTTATTATCAATTTTGAAATCTCAGAGTCCGTTGAGTATGATCAATCCCTTGATTAATGGTTAGAAGGGGTTTACTTTGTTGAGATATTGAACCTGAATTTAGCATGTTGATTGAGTTTGGCGTAAAAAAGCATTCTGATTGTTGTGAATGAAAGCAAAGGACAAACCCCTAAGACCTAAGTTATAGATTGAATACTTGATTGACTTTCAGCTCTTAGTTTGCAATTCTAGGTTAGTAGCTGATCAAGTAGCTATGCTTACATTCTTCCATCATGTAGTTTGTTGAGTCCAAATTATTTTATTCTCTCACAACTCTTTAAAGAAAATAGTTGTGAAGCTTGTTCTAGCCTTACAATCTTTCTGCATGCCAGTGTGAGCAATCTGAAATCATGATAAAATGGTATTTAGCTTCATCCAGTTCTGGAACTTATTCTGGCCCCTCAAGACTTTGGTCTAGTGGAGTGCAACATGTGACGTTTGAGTTAGACTTAGAGTCTTAGACGCGCATCACGAGTGCAAACCCTATAACAGAAAAGACTTGGTATTTAAGTTGAGACGGGTAGGGTAGGAGCACCCATCATCTATCGAGTTTTGAACAGTGCGCCACCAGCTCTCAGGAATTTATCAATCATCAGAAACAAGTTATGGAACTCATTTGGCATAACTTGTTTCTGATGATTGATAGGAATACAACTTTACCTTTATCAAAAAAAGTTATGGAACTCATTTGGTCATTACTGTTTAACATTATGTTATGGTTTTGCGTACGAATCTGCTTTCAACTTTTCATGGTAGTTTTACGTTAGAAAAGCCGCTATCTCTCTCTTTTCCTCCTGTTTCCCACTGGCGCTGAGTGGCAGACCTGCCTTTGTCAACACTCTACAGTCTGTGAAACTGCTACTTACTCAAAATAACATCCAGCTCCTTGCATTGTTAGTCAATTCAAGTTTCACTTAATCCTATGAACTATTATATTCTTCAATTACATTACAATAGTTGAATATAATGCATAGATCTAATGCATATTTATGTTTGTCCTTTAGGTTTTTAGCAGAGACTGGGTTTGTTTCTGTTGAACATCAAATGGAGGAAATAGGCTTAGCACCCAGAGATGAAGATACAAGCAAGAAGACCAGTTGAAGCTTTTAAAATCAGATTTATCATTACATGATGACTTTTCCATTAAGATTACATTTTGCGTGTTACAATCATGATGAGTGAAAGCTCAACCTTGAGCTATATATCTTGTCGGAAAAGCAAAAGAAGGGGTGCCGTAGATCCTGTGCTCAATCTTTGCCATCCTCAAGGTCTTGTAAAACAGCTCTTTCAATGCTCCTTCGGTTCTTTGTCCTTCGACTTCCCTTTTTTCTTCTTAATGAAGCAGAAACACGAACAGCAGGGAAGCTGCAACAAGAATTTCATTTTTCTCTTGTTTAGTCTTCACAAATGTTACTGAAAATCGTTATGTATATATGGGGGGGCTTCATGCCCTTGATCTGTATTTTATTTATTTATTTATTTGTCCTGTGATTCTATTCCCTATTCCCTACAGATATGAAGACGCCTTTCTTGGGAGCCATAAGCTAACCAAGTTGATGTATGCCTGAGGGAAAGGGGTTCCTTTCGCTTTCCTTTCTTTGAAGGTAAGACTTCTTAATGCTAACCTAACTTTATTTTTAAATCATTTCCCATCTAACGAAAAAGGAAAAGAGAAAAGGAATGTCACATTAATGAATGCAAATGTATCTTTTGGTTTTTATGTTGCCAGAAAATTTTTGGCCTGTACAATATTGACGTACATGGTTACTTTCCTCATTAGTTGTGCCTCCAGTGTGAGCTATATGAGAAAATCTTTTTCTGAAAGTCACTTTTAGGACTGCTGTTTAACATCTAACCACTACCTGTGATGTATTTATATTTAGACACTTCTCTTACTGCAACTATCAACCAGTCACTGCTGCCTGCTGGTGGTGTCTTTATCTCAGAAGTTTGAGAATCAGCTCAAAAGAAATCTCTTCTTATGATTCTTCTAACGACTGTATATTTTGATTTGATCATGTTCCTCAAAGAAAGAAATATAACTTTCTTATAAGCAGAAATTTGTTTGTGGAAAAGCTAATTGAAAACTAATGTTTACAAAGTAGTAAGCGGCTAGAACAAGTATCAACTGGATAAATTGTCTTTCAAAGTATACAGGACGCAAGTAGACACCCCATATGAACAGACTGGCCGCCTCTATTGCAATCCAGGGAAGCCGTTACTAGAATATAAGATGTCCAACACAGTTGAATTTCACATTTCAAACTTCATGACACTGACCTGAACATGTTTGGGACTTTTGAGTACTTTGCAAATGTTGGGCAAGTCTTAAACAGTAGCCCTAAAGTGGTTACTAATGCAGTTAGCCCAGCTCTTTTTTTTTTTCCTTCCGAATTCAACCATCCGGTATCCCCATTTTAAGGGCTCAAATCCGAGATCTGATTATAGGTGGATGGATTCCAACCTTGTGCTTCTATGGAAATCAGTGTTATGCTTAATGCATATTGTGGCCTCTATGGAAAATTTAAAAAAAAAAAAAACATGTTTTCCTTCCGATTTCTTTTCAAGTAACCTTCAACTAACGTCCTACAAATAAATAAATAAATTAAAAATGAGTCTTGATTCAAACTTATAAACTTATTATCTAAATTCAGACAAATAATACGTTAGTCTTAGAAAATAAACTTTTCAGATTAGAAATTTAAAATATACTTTCCAAATCATATATGCGTTGGAAAAAATAGAAAGAAAGAATAAATAAAATAAAATAAGCATGCTGCATGATAGATGTTTTTTAGTTTCCAATTAGTAAATTGACCATTTCACTGAGACGGACGGACTAGGAAGTAAACACTTTGAGTAATTCCTAATTCTTTTTGTAAGAACAGACAAAGTACATACTAGTTTTATTTGGTTTCTAGTGAAGATATGTCTCATGTTTACTAAGGAATTGATGTATGCTAAGTTACCTATTTATCCAGATAACTTGAGAGTCCATTGACACAAGACTGTTTTAGAACCAACGTTGTTTCCAGATTTACCTATCTATTTAATTTTTAAAAAGTCTTTCTAAGGTGATAACTTATCTAATTACTTCATTTGATTTTATTTTACGGCGTAGTCTTACAATCAATATAGTTGTACGAATATGATAAAGATTAGAGTTGGAATCCTTAACAGAAGTAAAAAAATGAAGTAATTTCTGATCATCTGTCTAAAGTTTTGGTGGACAAGAGTTATCACACACTTTTACTTATGGGAGGATGCAGGTGGTGGAATGGCCAAGGGACATGCAAGTTAGTCCTGTTGAATATTTTTAATGGACATAATCGGTTGCTCATAACTTGAATCTTATTATTATAAAATAAGGACCCGCTTTAATCTTACAATTCTTACCCTCAATATTTCTTGCACCCACCCTCGTTACTGAGCACTCACTCTTGTTTTCTTGTTGATTGCTCAACAACACTGTTTACTTGAGCGCTTACTCTTTATTTGAGCACACATACTTTATTTTAGCTTTACATACATCACAAATGAACCACCTTTATTTATACGTGGTGATGGAAAAATCTAGCTTAGGATATTTGCTATTTCATTCTAGAATGTTCCTCCAACTACTTAATTCTAGAACTAACATTTCTAGAATATCTCTAGACTTTTCAATGTAGAACACTCATTCTAGAGATCTTCCTTCATTTCTTTACAACTGTTGAATATTTTAAATTCTTCTTTGACTTGTCTTAGATATTAATTAAGTTGGTGATGAATTCTTAACAACTCCTGCACCACCATTACCCAAAAAAGAGTTATCTTAGAGGTCGAAAATATCAGTATTTAATAAAAAAGGATAATCAGAATGATATTCAATATTTAAATGAAATTTCGAAATATAAAATACTCATACCAAAATACTTAATTACATATGAAATCCATACATTACATCATTATATTGATAATAATGAATTAATTTGAATATAAACTAATAAAATACCTAAAATCATTCAAACTAAGTTTCTGACCTTTACTTTACTACTAAAAATAAACACCCCTAGTTGAATATATCTTTTGACACACCTAACTTAAAATTACTAATATTTAAATTTGATAAAAAGAATATTGTTCATTAATCTTTATTTTTTCAAAAAATATTTTGTTCATTTATATTTTGACTCTAGCTTACTTACCATTATTGAAGTCTTGGATAGTTGATGGTCCTTCCACCAAAATATTCTGTTAAAAATTGCGTAGTGTTTAGATAGTATAGACTTACTTACCACTTATGTCTAAGTGAATACATGCATGACTGGAGCTGATGAAAATCTTGGGTTATTGTAATTTGACTAGACCATTCTGACAACTACTAAGATTACCATTAGAAATTAATAAATCCCATGAAGTTTAGTAGGCAATTCAATAACTTGATTAAAAAGGTACCTAGTTAACAATAATTTAATATCTTACCTAGGGTATATCATCATATCAAGTCTTTGTTGTTGCATTTTTTTGGTAACAAAAGTTACATAATCTCAATGCCTTGAGATTTATTAAAATATTTCTCATTTTCTGGTAAAAGGGTACTTGTCACCTCCCATCAACATGAACCAGGTAATTCTATTAACCAAGGTTAAAATAGATGGGAAGAAATTACATAGTGTTATTTTGATGGGAATTGAATCTGAGACTTCATGGTGCTCAACCCACTTCATTGACCATTAGGCCACCCTGTTGATGCTTTTTCTTAGATTAAGCATTTGTTTGACATTGCTGCTAAAAACTGTTTACAAGTATCAATGCACTTTAATTATGAAGATTATTTTATAGAGAGAAATTGTTTTAAATATCTATTATAAATTTTTTAATTAAATTTTTATTTTTATTAAATTAAATATACATATTCAAATTTTCAATCAATATTATACATAAATAAAATAAAAAAATTAAATATTGATGTTATATTAACATGACCATTTAAATATAATAAAAAAATATCAAGTAAAATAAATTTAAAAATTATTCCACAAATTAAATCACTACATACATAAAATTCACCACAAAAACATATAATGTCCTAATTTTTTTCTTTTTTCTAATTCTACAAAATAACATAAAATAATATATAAAATATAAAATATAAGATATAAAATAATAATATATAAACATAAAATTAAAAAATTATTATAAAAAATAAAAATAAGTTTTTTAAATGAAACTTAACCAAACATAGAGATATGCTAATTAATTAATAAGTGATATATTAGTGAATATATCATGGATATTTGGTCTTGAAAGAAACAATTTTCTGCTTAAAAGCAATTTTTTTTAGCTTCATCCCAGCAATAGAAAAACTGTTTTTGCTTCCATTTAAAAACAGTTTTGCTAATTTGCTAAACACCTTAATTTTTTTTAAAAGTACTTTTTTTCTTCTCAAAATAAGTGTTTTTGGCCTCCCAACGGCAGCGCCAAACAAGCTCTCTAAGTAGCAGGATTTAAACTAAAAAGATTTTTGACCTTTGAAAATAGTTATAGCAACAATTAAACCAATATATGGTAAGTAATTAGCAATAATCAAATCTAAATCTAAATTAGATCACATAATCTCAAGTATTTCAAATTTATTCAATACCTTTATAGTTTTTTATTGATTGGTAATTCCTTTTTCTTTCCTTTTAAAATAATTAGTTTAAGGGAGAATGGGCAAATGTATTCCTCAACTTTACAATTTAGAGCGAATATGTCCTTTGTTAAAAAGGTGATGCATATATACTCTCGTCGTTTAACAAATGGTGCAAATTTATCCTTTTTATTAATAGATCTATATTTACTTGGACTATAACAAAAATATCTTTTTGCACAAATATGCACATTAATAGAGAATGCTAATGTCTTTATCGGCATTAGTTAAATGCCATTTTGTCACGCCCCAAACTCGGGGGGCGCAACTGGCTCATAATGCCAAAACTCAGGCCCGAGCCGACCCTCCTGAACCATTTGCTACTAGCGCATGGCAGCCACACACACAATCAAGAAAACAAACAAGTATATGTCGGCTTAAAACTTAGCCCTGGGCCGGCAAGGCCTCTGTCAACTGATCTATAAAAGAAACAGCTACTCCCAGGAGATCATATAAATAAATAGCCAACTAGCACAGAAGTCCTGATTGGGCCGTTGAGTCCACCATGATATCTATACCAAAACTAAAAGCAGGTATATATCAATACAATACATCAAACAACTCACAAGCTTTAGCAATCAAACAACATAGGCCAGTATGGCCATAACGTAGCTATACACCCCACACACTAGTCTGCAAGACTCTAAGAGTAGTAAAGATTAGTGGGACAGGGCCCCAGCCTACCCATAAAGATATATACAACAAAAGGTAACAAACCTCCCAACTCCGGCAGCTCCGGAGGAAAGGGGCTAGCCAACCGGATAAAAGTCAATCCTGCTGCTGAGGAGGTCTACTCGGTCGTCTGTCAGGACCTGCATGCATGAATGCAGCGCCCCTAAGGCAATGGGGTGTCAGTACAAAATAATGTACATAGTATGAAAGGCAGTAGACTATGAGGAGGTATCCTGATATACTGGAATAATCTGATAAATAAATCAAGGATAAGATAAGTGTACTGACCTGCTCCTAAATCTAAACTTATCAAAACTAATAAAACAACAACCTAACCAAGCCCCCATAAGCTCGGTAGGTACAAACAGCACACAAGACCACCTACTCAGGCCCCCATATGCCCGGAAGGTGCCAATCAACCTATATACCCCTATCGGTAGTCCCTAGCCCCGTAGGCAGTCACATAGCCCTCTTAGGCATTAATATAGCCCTGTAGGCAGCACATAGCTCTCTTAGGCATCAACATAGCTTATAGACAACTCATAGCCCTCTTAGGCAACAACATGGTCTTGTAGGAAGCACATAGCCTTCTTAAGCGTCAATATAGCCCTATAGGCAACTCATAGCCCTTCTAGGCATCAATATAGCCCCGTAGGCAACTCATTGCCCTTCTAGTCATAGATCACATTCCTGCAGCTAACCACAATAGCCCCAAGGGCAACAATAACAATCCAATCACTAAAAGCGAGCAATTTAGTTATAAGCAACCTATACAAATAGCCTCTAAGTCGTGTCCAACATAGGGACGCTACTAACGGAATAAGAATCCCGACAAGGGAGGATTATATCAACTCGAGCAGCCAATAATCAACAATAATGGCTAAAAGTGTAACAAGGATAACAACCCAATTACAAATTTCCTAAGCTTTAAGGAAACATGCCGTAAGTAGGGAATAACCTTAACATACCTTTCCAATGAACGCTCGAAAGACCGTAGTTCCTTCACGAAAGTTGTTCCTTATGTCCTAAGCTTCGCAAACACTATATATACGCAGCTGGTACGCACCTATAAACAATTCATAATTATTCTTAAATCGGCAGATTTGCCATATTGCCCCAACTTGTCGAAAAGTCCATAGAAATTCATAAAAACAACCATAAAAGGGTCCCGAGATGATTACCTTAGTTAACCAAGTGTAAACCTTGAAGAAACACCAATAACTACAAATTTATATCTTCAAAAACCAGCTCTAAACGCAGCTAATAGAAGGGAAAAACGATTGCCATGTGTAGGGATTACGTTTCTAGGCACGGGGGCAATGTTTAATGGTAGAAATCATCAAAAACTAACCTTCATCATGCTAGAACTCCATAGGAACCCTCTCTAAGCTTTCTCTTTGGTTTTGGAACTGAAATGAAATGTTTTCATGGCTTAAAACGTTAAATAAGCCGACATACCATATTTTTTTACCCGACCCGGATCCGACCCGGATTCTGCCCCGGCAGTCCCTAGTAAAACCCTCATAACTTTTTATTCTGATGTCGGTTTGATACGGGGTTTTGTGCGTTGCAAACTAGACTCATAGGCCTTCGATTTAATGGGTGATAGGCCTTCTAACTCTTTATATATTGGGAGAAAACATCCAAGACATTTGACCCAAATTTTAGAGAAATCTTTAAAAAGGAACTTACGATAACTTTCGCCAACTTTTATTTTGCCACTTACTTAACTTCAAAACTTGAGATACAACCCTTGAACACTTAAAATATGACATACCACATCATTTTTAATTTATTACTCACCCTCCTTGTCTTTCCACGAAGATACGAGTTAATTTAGACGTTT
>JAJOOO010002571.1:0-25367 GCA_029582685.1 Solanum piurae
TGCAGTAACTTTTAGCAAAATAAGTTATTTAGTTTGAATAAATTTGAATTTTGAATTTTAGTTAGTTTGTTTATGTTGTTGAGATATTTTATGTTATTTAGATTTTAAATTATGCAGATTTTGTGTTTTATGTTGGCTATTTAAAGCCCCTCAATGCTTAATAAAATTATTGAAAGTCATTTCAATCATTTGAGAGACATTTTCAATCTTTTTGTGCTGCCCCATTTTTAAAAAACACCAACGTCTTTGCATTGTTGTTAGCTTGCTGCTTTTGAGGTTATAATCTTCTGTCATAATGTTCAGAGCTCAAACGAAATACCAGATTATTTTAACCAAGACAGACACGGTTTTCCCAATAGATGTGGCACGACGAGCCATGCAAATTGAAGAGGTGAACTTAGAAAAATCTCATGTCCCTTTAATCTAAATTCTAACCTATTTCAAGTATCCCCGTAAGTTGATCATTGTACATGCACTATCTTGCAGAGACTCAAGGCAAACAAGTCTGTTGTTCAGCCTGCGGTAAGAAGTGCACATTTTTTTAGCTTTAGTTTGAGTTTTGGTGCATTTTTGGTTAGAAAAATAATATTTTTTGTTTTTGGCTTTTATTCAGGTGATGGTAAGCTCAAAATCTGGAGCTGGTATCCGAAGTTTAAGAACAGTGCTTTCCAAGATTGCTCGGTTTGTGAAACCATAAATGGTAATCCTCTTATGTTTTCAGTGATACAGTCTAGGAAAGTGATTCATGAGTTTGCAATGGTATGTATGTTAAATTGTAGCGCTGTGCCTTATTAGACAGAGATTTTTGAGTGTTAGGTTGATTTCGATTTGGTTTTAACATGCTTCAATCTTCTAAATTGGCTTATTTTATTAATAGGCTGTAGAATTAAGATATTGGTCTATGATAGATTTATAGTCAGGGCCGTAACAGATTTATAAGCAGCCTATAGTTTATACTAACCCACTTGCATTATCTATTATCAACTTCTAAATCTCAAATAGCAAATTCCATAAACAAAAAACCAATAAATACTCAGTTTTCTTCTTGGAACTTATCTATGTTGACATTTTAATGATGATTTGAAAATATGTGAATGATATACTTTTATAAACGTTACTATTCTTGATACACTAGAAGTCTTTCATTATTAATCTCAATTTACAAGTTCGTACATTGTAATTCGTGGATATTGTATTGTTTGTTACTATATAGTTATGGGGTGGGGGGTGGGGGGTCGGGGGACGTTTCATGTTTATTACTATGTAGTTTAGTCAGTAATTGCAATATGGAGGGTGTTTTGTTTCATGAACTTTTACTAATCTATGCGTTTGAATGTAGGTAGTGTTTTCGCACATTTTTTCTGTGTTATATTGTTGTATAGCTATGCAAATCCATTGACATTGTTGAAGTCTGGATTGATGAAGTTGGTTGTCTTTTTTTTTTTTTTTGAAGGGTTTTCCATCTGGTGTCTTGTTACCTACTTTGGAGCTCGATTAATCTAGATTATCGCCCCATAGAGCCCATTCAGGGGAAGTGTTTCCTACCAAGGATTTTTTCATACCCAGGACTCGAAACAAAAACCTTTGGTGATGGGAGGAACCATCCGCTGCACTGCATCCTTATTCCTTGGTGGTTGATGAAATTGGTTGCTATTGAATATTTTGAAGTATTCCAAAAATGTCAAATCTTATGTATTATAAAAAAAATTATTGAAAATTTGCATGGTTTACCTTCTTCATTTATAAGGTTTGCATATATTTTATCTTCTTTAGACCTCACTTATATGGTTATGCTGAATATGTTAATTGTTATTTAGCTTATGTATGTCAATTGGAAAGAAAGAGTAAAGTTTTTCTATGAAGTTTGACTTTAAACCCTCAATCTGGTTGAAACATTCATGCTTTAAGGATAAAAATAAAAAATTTAAAGTTAAATTATTGATAAATATAGTGATATTTTATTTTTACTAATTAAACGAAAGAAGAGTGTCTAATAAATTAATCACTATAAATGATATCGATTTCATTTAATTAGGTACTCTATTTATTCATTTTTCCTTGTCCAATGTTTTAGAAAGTCATTCCCTTTTACTTGTGTCTTTTAACATATCAAGAAAAAATAAAAATCTTCATGTTTTATCCTTTATATCATTTATTTATTTTTTAAATCATTTTCAGACTTAATATTAAAAATCAATTAATAAGAATAATATAATAAAACAATCATGTCAAGCTTATTTTTTAAAATGAAAATGTTAAATTCAAATATATCAAAGTAAAAATGAATAAAGAGAGTACTTTTATATATTAAATTTCATTAATTGGCGAACCTAACTTTCTGGCAAAGACATTTAAAGGTGATCTTACAACAACATTGGACTAGTATTGTTGAAGTCTTAACAAACCATAAATAAATATAGACTCTGTTTTCTTACACATTAATGACATTTAATTTCATTTATCCCATCAATCATTTATTCAAAGATTATTTTTTAATTTATCATAAATTAATTACTCCATTTGTTTAATAATAATTATCCACTATACTAAAAATAGTTGTCCAACAATACTTGTACAATTTTAAAAATCAAGAGATAACTTATCTTTTATGCATATTTTACCCTTACTATTAAGAGCAAATTTTAGGAATAGCAAGCATAAAAATTATAGGGAAAAAGGACAAATATACCCCCGAACTATCATTAATGATATATAAATACCCTCCGTTATACTTTTCGATCATTAGTGCCCCTGCCGTTCAAAAAGCAGAGCACATTTGCCTCTCACTCTGACGGAATAATAATTAGTGACACGTGGCATAATCCTACGGCTCAATCCGGTTTGACCAATTAATTAACCCGAAAATTAAAAAACATACCCGTATCCACCCACTTAAACCACTCACACTTAAACTAATCCAACCAAAAATCTAAAAAAAAAATCCCCAATTCTTCTCTTTTATATTTTCCCCCTTTATTTCTTCTCTCTTCTTTATTTGAATCATCCTCTTCAAATTAACCATATTTTTTCCTACACTTCTCTCAGGTAAATTTCTCTTATGATTTTGCAAATTTACTGTTTTTGTGTTGGATAAAATTAGTCGACCGACTCGTTGAACCTCAAGTTAGTTTAGAAAAATTGCTTTTTGTATAGTATGATTTTGTTATGATGGAGGTATAACAAAGTAGTATATACTATTAGGCCTGTGATATGCTTTGTCTTCCATCGTTTTTTTGAAGCTCGAATTTTTGCTGTATTAAATTATGCGTAGATCTGTGAAAAAATTAAAGAAATCATTTGATTTTCTCGACATTTTAGTAAGTTTTGTTGAGCTGGAAATTTAATAAGCTAAAATTTATGAATTTTTGACATGATTTGAAGTTGTTTTTATTTTTTCAGATCCACGTTTCTCTAAAAAAAATTATTTGATGCAGTTTGTCGGCGTTTATTCCTTCACCACTGTATATTGAAGTTGGGGGAAAATATACCTCTATGAAGGAGTCCAGTGCAGAAAATAGGTTAATATTTGTGCTAGTAATGGGGTATTGGGTGGGTTTTTTAATTTTTGGGTTAATTAATTGGTTAAACCGGGTTGAGGATTGCGCCACGTGTCACTAATTATTATTCCGTCAGAGTGAGGGGCAAATGTGCTCTGCTTTTTGAACGGCAGGGGCACTAATGACCGAAAAATATAACTGAGGATATTTATATACCATTTACGATAGTTCGGGGTTATATTTGTCCTTTTTCCCTTAAATTATGCGTAGATCTGTGAAAAAATTGAAGAAATCATCTGATTTTCTCGACATTTTAGTAAGTTTTGTTGAGCTGGAAATTTAATAAGCTAAAATTTATGAATTTTTGACATGATTTGAAGTTGTTTCTATTTTTTCAGATCCACATTTCTCTAAAAAAAATTATTTGATGCAGTTTGTCGGCGTTTATTCCTTCACCATTGTATATTGAAGTTGGGGGGAAATATACCTCTATGAAGGAGTCCAGTGCAGAAAATAGGTTAATATTTGTGCTAGTAATGGGGTATTGGGTGGGTTAAACGGGTCATTGGGCGGGTTTTTTAATTTTTGGGTTAATTAATTGGTCAAACCGGGTTGAGCCGTAGGATTGCGCCACGTGTCACTAAATATTCTTCTGTTAGAGTGAGGGGCAAATGTGCTCTGCTTTTTGAACGGCAGGGGTACTAATGATCGAAAAGTATGACGGAGGGTATTTGTATACCATTTACGATAGTTCGGGGGTATATTTGTCCTTTTTCCCAATTCTAAATGTATAGGACGAAAAGATATGTATTTGTATTTGTATATAGAGTTTTATCTCGCTTTATACAAACACAAACACAATTTATACATTTGTATATGTATAAAGTGAGAGAGGCGAGCGAGATTCTCTGAATGACAAAGTGTTTGCTACGAATTAGAATTAAATGAAATTGTTGGTATAGTATTTATTTTGAATGATAGTTTGATATAATGCACAATTTTCCCTACTATTAAATATTATTTATCATCTATCACATTTTTCAAAGAATTAAATTTAATAAATCAAAGAATAATATAGTAATCATCTATTAATTAATTTTTAATATTATGTCTGAAAAATGATTTGAAAAATAAATAAATGATATTAAGTGTAAAATATGAAGAAAAATATTATTTTTTCTTGATATGTTAAAATTCACAAGTAATTTAGACAAGAAATGTTGAGAAAATTAAAGTAGGTAGGTAGGAAAGTGTAGACAAAATTAAAGTAGGTAGGTAGGAAAGTGTTAAAGTTATTCTTATTATTTTCCCTAGGTTTCAAAGTCTCTTTTAAGGTTGTATACTATCAATGTATCTATTTATAGGACTATATTAAATAACATGACATTAGTCATTGAAATCATGGGAAGATTACAAATGAGGTTATGGAAGTGTGAGTAGTGGTGTATTTAATTTGTGTAATGAATATTCATATATAGTGTTTCATAGCATACTTTCTTGGATGTCCATAGATGATGTGTCTCGTTAAAATTTTACTTGAAAAAATTTGTGGAAAAAAATTCAATGAAGAAAAAAAAACATATGTTTAATAATACGCATTGATAATTGGCTCATTAAAAATCTTGCTAAAAAAGCATAGTGAAACAAGAGTCTAACTTTAAAAAAAGTGTATAATATGTATTATACTCCCCTGATTAAATTATTTTTTAATCCTATAGATGATGCATTTCAAACTTGTATATCAACTTCTCAAAATATTGACATTGACAGTATAATCTTTGTATTCATAACATATGTCTATTGGATATGAGTCCAAAGTCAAAAGGGTAAAAAGATTGAGCAAAATTTTCAAAAGTTTTAATATGCAATGTTTAGAAATTTTATTCTTTATATTTTTTTTTATGTCCCTATATTTTGTCCTCAATATTAGCAAATTATATAAAAAAAACTATTAAACTTGATTGCATCATTTACATTTTTATTTACATATAAATTATGAAAATAGAAAAAAAAAATACAATAATAAAATGATTAAATAAATAATGAAGAAGGAATATTAATTATTATTTTTAAAGTCAACATCGTTTTTTTTTTAAAAAAAGGAAGGCTTATATCAAAATGAGCCTTGTAAGACTCATGTCAAAATGAGCCTTGTAAGACTCATGTCAGTGTGAGCCTTCTAACATTATGCCTTATACATAGATTTTAACTCCGTCAACAGCTCCATCCAAATATTACATTTTTGATTTCATACTTCATTTTATTGTCCTTTTGAAAATCTTGCTCAATTTTTTTGCCTTTTTAACTCCGTCAGCAGTTCCATCCAAAGCAGGCAAATTGCTTACATTTTTACACCTTCGGATCGTGTGATTCTATCCAAGTCATTTTTATTGACTTGTACTTGATTTAACTTAGCTATTCGAATAAATTTTTTTGTTTAACTTAACTGTTTGTGGTTTTCCTATTATTATTTGAATAAAGAGAGTACTTTTATATATTAAATTTCATTGATTGATGTACCTAACTTTCTGGCAAAGACATTTAAAGGTGATCTTACAACAACATTGGGCTAGTATTGTTGAAGTCCCAACAAACCATAAATAAATATAGGCTCTGTTTTCTTACACATTAATGACATTTAATTTCATTTGCCCCATCAATCATTTATTCAAAAATTATTTTTAAATTTATCATAAATTAATTACTCCATTCGTTTAATAATAATTGTCCACTATACTAAAAATAGTTATCCAACAATACTTGTACAATTTAAAAAGTCAAGAGATAACTTATCTTTTATGCATATTTTACCCTTACTATTAAGAGCAAATTTTAGGAATAGCAAGCATAAAAAATATATTAGCGCTCTATAGCTACAATTTTGTTATTTGTGCTCCATTTTCTATAGAGCATCTGATTTGTATAAATCACAGCCATGCATCTCGTTTGTATAAAAGCACAGCGATTGTATATGTATATCGGTTAGATAATTGTATATATGTAAATACTATGTATATGTATGAATGATTGTATTTATATATCTGCATAAAATTTGAATTTGTATACAATTGTATCGATTTAAAATATTTGTATATCAAATCCCCCCTCTCTCTCTCGCTTTATACAACACAAATTATACGTTGTAATTTGTATAATTTGTGTTTGTATAAAACGAGAAAGAGAGAAAGGCAAAAGAAAACTGGGCACGGGAAGATCTATTTTTGTATAATTCTAAATGTATAGGACGAAAAGATATGTATTTGTAGTTGTATATAGAGTTTTATCTCGCTTTATACAAATACAAACACAATTTATACATTTGTATATGTATAAAGTGAGAGAGGCGAGCGAGATTCTCTGAATGACAAAGTGTTTGCTACGAATTAGAATTAAATGAAATTGTTGCTATAGCATTTATTTTGAATGATAGTTTGCTATAATGCACAATTTTCCCTACTATTAAATATTATTTATCATCTATCACATTTTTCAAAGAATTAAATTTAATAAATCAAAGAATAATATAGTAATCATATATTAATTGATTTTTAATATTATGTCTGAAAAATGATTTGAAAAATAAATAAATAATATTAAGTGTAAAATATGAAGAAAAATATTATTTTTTCTTGATATGTTAAAATTCACAAGTAATTTAAACAAGAAATGTAGAGAAAATTAAAGTATGTGGTAGGAAAGTGTAGACAAAATTAAAGTAGGTAGGTAGGAAAGTGTTAAGTTATTCTTATTATTTTCCCTAGGTTTCAAAGTTTCTTTTTAAGGTTGTATAATAGAACTATCAATGTATCTATTTATAGGATTATATTACAGAACATGACACTAGTCATTGAAATCATGGGAAGATTACAAATGAGGTTATGGAAGTGTGAGTAGTGGTGTATTTAATTTGTGTAATGAATATTCATATATAGTGTTTCATAGCATACTTTTTTGGATGTCCATAGATAATGTGTCTCGTTAAAATTTTACTTAAAAAAATTTGTGGAAAAAAATTCAATGAAGAAAAAAAAACATATGTTTAATAATACTCATTGATAATTGGCTCATTAAAAATCTTGCTAAAAAAGCATAGTAAAACAAGAGTCTAACTTTAAAAAAAGTGTATAATATGTATTATACTCCTCTGATTAAATTATTTTTTAATCCTAGAGATGATGCATTTCAAACTTGTACATCAACTTCTCAAAATATTGACATTGACAGTATAATCTTTGTATTCATAACATATGTCTATTGGATATGAGTCCAAAGACAAAAGGGTAAAAAGATTGAGCAAAATTTTCAAAAGTTTTAATATGCAATATTTAGAAATTTTATTCTTTATATTTTTTTTCGTGTCCCTATATTTTGTCCTCAATATTAGCAAATTATATAAAAAAAAAAAACTATTAAACTTGATCGCATCATTTACATTTTTATTTACATATAAATTATGAAAATAAAAAAAAAATACAACAATAAAATGATTAAATAAATAATGAAGAAGGAATATTAATTATTATTTTTAAAGTCAACATCATTTTATTTTTTAAAAAAAAAAGGCTTATACCAGAACGAGCCTTGTAAGACTCATGTCAAAGTGAGCCTTCTAACATAAGCCTTATACATAGATTTTAACTCCGTCAACAGCTCCATCCAAATATTACATTTTTGATTTCATACTTAATTTTATTGTCCTTTTGAAAATCTTGCTCAATTTTTTTGCCTTTTTAACTCCGTCAGCAGTTCCATCCAAAGCAGGCAAATTGCTTACATTCTTAAAAGGTGTTAGTCACCTCCGGATCATGTGATTCTATTCAAGCCACTTTTATTGACTTATACTTGATTTAAATTAGCTATTCGAATAAAATTGTGTTTGTTTAACTTAACTGTTTGTGCTTTTCCTATTATTGTTTGAAATTTTGTTTACCCCCCCCCCCCCAAACATACTTTTTGGTTTAGGCTATTCTTTCGCCTTTTACTAAAGAATACTGTGTGTGCATTGCAATTAGTGGCATACGCCTATTTTTGAAATAGTTACTCTTTATTGAGTACTTCCACAATTCTAGTTTTAACTTTATATTGCAATGTTTTTTTAGTGATGATATTCATAGATATCCTCAAATTACTCTTGTTTGTTATTCATAGTAGCAACAACTTATCAAGTGGGAGAATGAGGATCGTTAGATCAAAGGCACGAATATGACATTTTCAAACTCTATCTCTAAAACTTAAGGCATGGAAAGCAAAAAAAAAGATGTATACAAACAAATACGACATAATCCTTTACAATTTCAATAGAAGAAATTTCCCATCTTTTTGGGGCCTCAAATTTTTTATAAAAAAAATTACTTATATATGTTATTTTAAAAAAAAAATATTTACTACGAGTTGTATAATTTCTACTAAGGAAATTACATATGAGATGAATTTAAAACCTGAATTTCGTAAGAAACAATTTAATGGAAATATTGTTAACGAAATCACAAAGTCCCTTGAAATTAGAGTTGATTACTTATAGTAGATGAAACTATTTTTTCACTTCAAAATAGATACGAACCAATTGAAGCATATGGAAATATTTTTGATTTCTTATTTAGTGGTAAAATTGAGACCACTATATGATGAGAATTTTAAAAAAACATTCTCTTAATGTCAAACTTTATTTAACATATAATGGTTATTATGATATTGATTGTTTAGATTTATTTTTTTGATTAAAAGTGTTAAGATAAATAATACAAATGGAAGATAATGATCTAATAAAAATACCCAATCAAATAAAAAGACTTGATTCTTTTTCAAATACACATATTACTTATAGAATAATATTAACAGTTCATGTAACTGTTGCCTCAACCGAAAGAAGCTTTTTGAAATTAAAATTGATTAAAATCTTATTTAAGATCAACAATGTCTCAAGAGAGATTGAATGGATTAGCTATATTATCAATTGAAAAGGAATTATTTAAAATAAATTGATTATAAAACAGTACCTAATTAATGACTTCGCATCTATAAAAGCTTGAAAAATATATTTTAAATAAAAGTATATCTGATAAAAAAATAAAACATTAGGACCCCTCTCTTAAGTTTCGCTTTAGGCCATCAATCTTGTTGAGTCAGCCCTGTTAACCACAAATCCAACAATAAACTGCAGCTTATAGCAAAATCCAAGCAGTGAGAACAAAGGAACTATTTTTTCGCCCTTTATTAAAGAATACCGTGTGTGCATTACAATTAATTAATGGTATACGATTACTTTTGGAGGGGTTACACTTTATTGCGTGCTGCCTACAATTCTAGTTTCAATGTTTTAGCCTGATATTTCAAAATCTGCTATTTGAGTTGTTAATGAAGAGTAATATATGTGTACCTTTTATTTAACGATGACATAAATATGTACAACTATTAATGAATAGCATGAAAATGCAAAGCAAAAAAAAAAAAAGAAGAAGAATTTTGTATACACGCAACGGCACATGTATATCACCATTATTGAATTGAATAAGCAAAGAAAATAAGAAGATTTTTTTATACACATGACGATGCGTGTATATCGCCATAACTAATTGAATTGAATTGTAGTTCCACATTAGCACATAAAGTGCAAAGACATATAGAAAAAACAATTTTATTGGAATAATTTTTCCCTGTAATAAATATGGATGTGTTTGGAGTATATATACATTGATAATATTTCGATTTGTTTCAATTTTTTTATCTTACTTTCTTCTTTACTCCATTTAAAAGAAATGTTTTTTTTTTTTTTGATAACTTTTAAATTTCAATTTCAATTTTCGCATGCCTGTTTAGGATCCAAAAATTAAATGACATTTTTATATACTCTACATTGTACTTTTATATTTATAGATTTTTATTTAACATAGTCGGAGTTCCATTGTGGACTTCAAACACCAGGTGGGAAACCAAATTAATTTTTTTTACACTTATAATGTTTTGCATGATTATATGTTGAATTAAATGACTTAAAAATCTAAAACAAGGCCTAAGAAATTGCGACAAATTCATAGGAAAAGTCAGTACCTACTAGCTAGGCTACATGAATTATGATTTGATTGGCAGAGTCGGTATCACATAAATTTGGAAATAATTTTTGAATAAATGATTGATGGGGCAAATGATATTTAATGTCATTAATGTGTAAAATAACAGTCTGTATTTATAGTTTGTGGGGACTTAAGTACACCAAGTTGGAAATAAAAAAGGCATAATACATAAAAGAGGACCTTTAACTTGGCATCAATTTATAACTATGATCTTAAATTTTGTCAGTGCATAAGTAGGTACTTTAACTATCCAAAAATTTAACAATTAACACTCTAATCCTATATGGCAAAGTGCGTGAAACACACTTCAATTAGGCACGTCAGTGGTAAAAATAAAGGCCCCCAAAGGTAAAAAATGCTTAAATGACACTTCTACCCTTAATGAATCTCTTTCATATATATATATATATATTTCCCTTTTTTAAATCAAAATCTCACTTTACTCTCTTCTTTCTAATTTCTTCAACAACTTTTGCCAATTTCCTCTCTTTCTTCACAATTTCTTGAACAATTTTACCTTTGATTCGAAGGATGAAATGTAGGAACTTAGGATTAGGATTTTGTAGAGAAGAAAGAGGAAAACGTTGTTCTCTGTTCTAAGCATAGGGTCAGAGTTGTTAAATGATATTTATTTTGTTTTTATTTTCAGTTTTTAATTGAAAAATCCACGTGTATTTATTTAATTAGTTGGCAGTCATGTAGAAGTATTTGTATATCACGCACTTTGCCTGGGATATACGAGTGTTTAATTGTTTAAATTTGTGATAGTTAAAGTGCCTACTTGTGCACAGACAAATTTTAGGGTCATAGTTGTGAATTGATGCCAAGTTAAATGTTCTCTTTATGTATTATGCCAATAAAAAAGGTATACCATGTTCCATATGTACTAGTTATTTATGTTATTTTAAAAAATACTTCTTTTAAATTATTTATTAATTTATAAAATTAAGAGAAAATTAATTTAAAAAATATATTTTACTTTTATAATTATTTTAAAAAAAAATACAGACAAGTTTGTAAGATTTTTAAATAGGTTCATAAAAGGCATGTAATGAGAAAATGAACATGAGACGAAAGATATATCGGAGTACAATACTAGTTCACCAATGTTGTTGTGAAGTCTCCTTTAAATGTATTTGCCAGTAAGTTAGGTACATGAATTTATGGAATGGGGATATACTTTTAACTATATAGGAGCAAATTATTTTAGCAATCCAACTATATAGGTATTTAGAAGTCTGTGTTTTGGGATCACATTATATATCTAATGTAGTTTTATACGGTGGGGTTTGAAAGGGTAGAATGTATGTAATTTTACTTTTACCTTAGAGATGAGGTAGAAAGATAATTTTCGATAGACCCCCGGCTCAATGCAAAAATAATCTAGAAAAAGGCATGATGAAACTACAATAGACAACAGATAGTGCCAAAATAACAAATAGGAACATAATAGGACTACGACAAAATAATACTGTAAACAAATTACACGAAATAATAGATAGTCACAAAAATTGATGAATAAGAAAGTATAAGAGTAGTCATACGACTACTAGTAAGGGCAACAAGACAAAGCATTCCTACCTCCTAGTAGGGATGCACTCCTACCCACTAATGTTTTATCTTAATTCGTGTCCTTAGTAAGATGCAGCTGTGTCTTATCATGTCTAATCACATCTGCCCAAAAAAAATTTGTCTACAACTATCTCTCCTGAATCCATCCAAAACCAACTGCTTACACCTCCGCACTGGGGCCTCCGTGCATCCCCTCATCACATGCGTGAATCATCTCAACCTCGCTTCTCACATCTTGTCTTCCATCAAAGTCACCCTCAACTTGTCTCAGATATCCTCATTTTTAATTCTTTCTCTCCAAGTATATCCACACATCCATTGCAACATGTACATCTCTGCCACTTTCATCTTTTGAAGGCGAGAGTTCTTAAATTATCAACACTCCGCCTTATACAACATAGTTGATCTAACTACCACTTTGTAGAATTTGTCTTTGAGTCTAGATGACACATTCTTATCGCAAAAGACTTCAGATGCAAACCTCAATTTCATCCACCATGCATCAATATGATGGGTGACATCCTCATCAATCTCTCCATTTTTCTAGATAATCGGCCCAAGATTCTTAAAACTACATCTGTTTTGGATGACCTGTGTATCAAGCTTCACTTCCACATCAGCCTCATATGTCACATCACAAAACTTGCATTCCAAGTATTCAGTCTCAATCCTGTTCAACATGAACCCATTATACTCAAAGGTCTGTTTCCAAAACTCTAACTTAGCGTTAACTCTGTTGTGAGTCCCATCAATCAGAACTATTTCATCCACAAATAACATATACCATGATATTTCACCTTAAATATGTTGTTTTAATACATCCATCACCAAGGCAAATAAAAATAGGCTAGGGGTCGAACCCTGGCGCACCTTATCAACACTGGAAAATGCTCTCAGTTTCCTCCTACTATTTGTACTCGAGTGTTGGATTCATCATACATGTCCCTTATCGATCTAGTGTATGCAACATATACATTTCTAGCCTCCAAGCACCTCCATAGTAACTTTGTCGTAAGTTTTTTCGAAGTCGATGAACATCATATGTGTAAGTCCTTCTTTCTCTCCCTATACTACTCCACCAGTTTTCTTACGAGATGAATGACTTTTATAATCAAGCATCCTGACATAAATCTAAACTGATTTTCTGAGATAGTCACAACTTTCCTCACTCTAATATTTACCACCTTCTCTCGAATCTTTATAGTGTGTCTTAGCAACTTGATACCTCTATAGTTATTTCAAGTCTGAATGTCACATTTGTTCTTGTACAACAGAATCACAGAACTCGATCTCCCCATTATCTTGGATAATAGACCAAGATACTTGAAACCTCCTTTGTTTTGAACGATCTAATTATGAAACCTCAGTTCCACGTCACCCTCATGTTACATCACTAAAATTGTACTCCAAATATTCTATCTTTAAACACTATATTCACCTTCAACTTTTGCATATCGATCAAAATGAACTCTTACTCACAAAGCAAAAACTAACAAAGGAGGATATCAAGCAATTACAAAGTTAAATGAACTCTTCAAATTAATTGAAAATTGTCGATATTGATTTGATGCAACATATAACTTAATGATCACCAAGAAAGGAATCACATTCTTTTTTGATGCATTGAAAAAGTTGAGGAAAAGGGAACAAATAGAGTCGCATATGTTGGGTTTTAGCAAGGTGTGAATGGGAAATAAGAAGAGAAATGGAAAGTGGTGGAACCAATTTTGGAGGGAAAATGAAAAGTCATGGCAAAATGCAAATGAAAAGTCATTTTTATCATATTGGTAGAAGAAAGGAAATTGTTGTCCTTATATTAGGAAACACTTCCTTTAGTTCTTAAAAGGTTAAGAAGAAGGTGCCCCCTACCGCCGTCGTTGTCGCTCGCTCGGCTTTGGCTTTGGCTTTGGATTTGGATTTGGATTTGGCAAATGATTGATTGATAATATTTTTGGACAAAATTTATTTAATCAAATCTCATTAATTGATTTTCCTTCTCTTATAAATTAATTCAAAATGTTAGTCAAATAACAGAATTAATTTGACGCAACGGAATTTATTTAAAATTTACGTGTAACGGTAAAAATATTCTGAAGTGACATGTTCCTTTCGAAAAGTCGTTACTTTTCCCAAAAGACACGAAGTTCTAGAAAAAATGGGTCTAAACAGATTTATCTGAACAGACACGTTCCTTGCTGTAAATGGCTATAAATAAGAGGTATTTTTCCATTTTTTAAGCACTAAAATTTTTTCTTCTCTGCATATATTTTCTTACATAAACAATATTGTCGATCGACTGAGTCTGTGTGTGCTCTTGTTATTGTTCTTGCGTTCGCTGAAGTTATTGAAGTTTAAGGTATCGCTAGTTCTCTAACAGGTTAATCCATTTTATCTTGGAAGGAATTAATCTGCAACCTCGGGTACAGTGAGGGGATTAAATTTCTTAAGGAAACACAGTGGTTTCTGTGGACTCGGATTAAAAACATTCTGTCTATTTCATCTTTTTCTGTTTCTGTATTTTTGACTAACCTGAATACAGGAGATAACAATCTTAAGAAATTTAACAGTTTCTGTGTTTAAGGTTTCTGGAGATTAAAACTTTTATGGTTTTCTACTCTGTTTAAATTTTTAAAATTCATTCGATTAACTATTAAAAGAAGATAAAAACTTTATCGTTAAATCAGAAATAGGCTGTGTAAGGATTTATTCTTTACTGTTAGTATTTCACATACTAAAATTATCTGCCATTTGTGATAGAAGAATGACAAACTCAAGTCAGGTAAATGTTGGAACAATGAGTGCTGCAACAACATCAGTGAGTGTTGCAACAACATCAATTGCATACAATCATTCAACTGCTTCCCTAGCACCGGCTGAGAAATCTGTAAAATTTTCTGGAGTCAACTTCAAGAGATGACAACAGAAGATGTTCTTCTATCTGACTACATTGAGTCTACAGAGGTTCATTAATGAGAACGTTCCTGTTATGTTGGATGAAACTCCGCCTGAAAAATGGTTCTTGATAACAGAAGCATGGACACATTCATATTTTTTGTGTAAAAATTATATTCTGAGTGGCCTGCAAGATGATCTGTACAATGTGTACAGTAATGTCAAAACCTCAAAGAACTCTGGGATGCTTTAGAAAATAAGTACAAAACATAGGATGCCGGAATGAAGAAGTTCATTGAGGCAAAATTTCTGGACTATAAGATGATAGACAGTAAGACCGTCGTCACCCAAGTTCAAGAACTGCAGGTCATAATCCATGAATCTCCTTGCTGAAGGTATAAATTTAGTTAATACCTATGTTGGAAATATTAAGTTTATTCTTAATACTCACATAATCTCTAATGTAAGATTGGTTGTGAATGATGTTTTTCAAGTGACTGCCATTATTGAGTAGTTACCTCAATTGTGGAAGGACTTTAAAAACTACTTGAAATATAAACGCAAGGAGATGACTGTTGAAGATCTCATGGTAAGGCTGAGAATCGAAGAGGGCAACAAGGCCGCAGAAAAGAGGTCACATGGTAATTCAGCAATATCTGGAGTAAATATTGTTGAAGAAGATCCCACAAAATCAAAGAAAAGAAAGAAAGCATCTGGTCCAAAGAGCAATCCTCCTAAGAAGAAATTCAATGGAAGCTGCTTCAATTATGGAAAACGTGGTCATAAGGCTACTGAATGTTGGGGTCCCAAGAAGGACAAGAAGAAGAATCAAGCAAATTTGGCTGAATCCAAAGGAGATATGAACGATCTATGTGCAATGCTTTCAGAATGCAACTTGGTTGGAAATCCAAGAGAATGGTGGATAGATTCTGGCGCCTCATGCCATGTTTGTGCCAACAAATAATTATTTGCATCATATACTCCAGCACCAGCAGACAAGAAATTGTTTATGGCAAACTCCGTTGTTGCAAAGGTGGAAGGAACATGCAAGGTCCTCTTAAAGATGACATCGGGGAAGGTGGTGACTTTGAACAGGGTCTCGTATGTTCCGGAATTGCGCAAGAACTTAGTTTCTATACCAGTTCTGACTAAGAACGGATTCAAATGTGTATTTGTTTCTAATAAAGTTGTAGTGAGTAAGAATGAAATGTATATAGAAAAATGTTACCTCACTGAGGGCCTCTTTAAACTCAATGTAATTGCAATTGATATGAATGAAGATTTTGTTTCTTCTTACTTGCTTGAGTCTAAATGTTTATGACATGAACGTTTGGGACACGTTAATAAAAAAACCTTGCGAAAACTGATTAACTTAAATGTTTTACCTAAATTTGAGTGCAATAAATCAAAATGTCAAGTTTGTGTTGAATCTAAGTATGCTAAGCATCCTTATAAATTTGTTGAAATGAATTCATACCCCTTAGAACTTATTCACACTGACATTTGTGACATGAAGTCAACACCATCACGTGGTGGGAAAAAGTATTTCATAACTTTTATTGACGATTGCACTAGATATTGTTATGTATACTTGCTAAATGGTAAAGATGAAGCAATAGATGCATTTAGACAATATAAAAGCAATAGATGCATTTACACAATATAAAACTGAAGTTGAAAATCAGTTGGATAGAAAGATCAAAATGATTAGAAGTGATAGAGGTGGAGAATATGAATCTCCATTTGCAGAAATATGTTTGGAAAATAGAATAATCCATCAAACTACTGCTCATTACTCTTCCCAATCTAATGGAATTACGGAAAGTTAAAACCGAACTTTAAGGAAAATGATGAATGTCTTACTTATAAGTTCAGGTTTACCACAAAACTTGTGGGGGGAAGCTATCCTTGCAGAAAATCAAATACTCAATAGAGTGCCTCACACGAAGACACATATTATTCCATATGAGAATGGAAAGGTAGAAAATCCAACTTAAAATATTTCAAAGTGTGGGGGTGTCTAGCCAAAGTTAGGTTCCTATACCTAAGAGGGTGAAAATAGGGCCTACGACTGTGGATTGTGTATTCATTGGATATGCCACAAATAGTAAGGCATATCGATTTTTGGTTTATAAGTTCGAACATCTGGATATTCATGGCAATACGGTAATGAATCAGATAATGTTGAATTCTTTAAACAGATATATCCGTATAAAATTAGACCTGAGTCATCTAGTGGAGGGTCTAAACAACCTCGAGAAGAACCAAAAGAGAATGGACCTAATAAAGAGAGTCCAAGGCATAGTAAACGTCAAAGGATAGCTACGTCATTTGGATATGATTTTATAACATTCCTTCTTGAAAGTGAGCCTCAAACATTCAAGGAAGTTATGTTGTCCAGTGACTCAACCTCTTGGAAAGAGGTTGTCAATAGTGAGATTGAATCAATCCTAAGCAATCATAGCTGGGAGTTGGTTGATCTTCCTCCAGGGAACAAACCCTTGGGTTCAAAATGGATCTTCAAAAGAAAGATGAAAGATGATGGAACTATTGACAAATATAAAGCAAGACTTGTTGTCAAAGGTTTTAGACAGAAAAAAAGTCTTGATTATTTTGACACATACTCGCTAATGACTAGGATTACATCAATTTGGATGTTAATTGCCCTAGCTGTAGTATACGGTATTGAAATCCATCAAATGGATATGAAAACCGCCTTCTTAAATGGAGACCTGGAGGAAGAGATTTACATGGAACAACCTGAGGGCTTCGTAGTTCCTGGTAAATAAAAGAAAGTATGCAAACTTGTTAAGTCACTTTATGAACTAAAACAAGCACCAAAATAATGGCATGCAAAGTTTGATCAAACCATGTTGTCAAATGGATTTAAGAATAATGAATGTGATAAATGTGTCTACATTAAAGACACTCCAAATCAGGAAGTCATTGTATGCCTATATGTGGATGACATGCTGATAATGAGTAAGGACATTGCCAATGTAAAAGCTACTAAGTGTATGCTCGCTAGTAAGTTTGATATAAAAGATCTAGGAGTTGCCAATTTGTTATTGGAAATTAAGATTCACAAGTCTAGCATTGTCTCAATCTCATTATATTCAAAGGGTACTTGAAAAGTTCAAGTATTTGAATTTCAAAAAGGCAAAGACCCCAATTGATGTGAACCTTAATCTTGCTAAGAATAAAGGTGAAAGTCAATCTCAATTGGATTATGCCAGAGTATTGGGAAGTTTGATGTATGTCATGAATTGTACACGACCAAATATAGCTTGCGCTATAAGTAAACTGAGTCTATACACAAGTAATTCCAATCAAAGTCATTGGATGGCAAAGAAGAGAGTTTTGGGGTATTTAGATGACACTCAAAACTATGTTTTGCATTACAACAAATATCCAGCAGTTCTTAAAGGATATAGTGATGCAAATTGGATTACCGGTCAACTGAAACGAAATCCACGAGTGGATATGTTTTCACTATTGGTGGAGGAGCAATATCTTGGAAATCATCCAAACAAACATATATAGCTCGCTCTATAATGGAGTCTGAATTCATCGCCTTAGACAAGGCAGGTGAAGAAGCTGAATGGCTCCGTAATTTCTTAGAAGATATTCCGTTTTGGCCCAAACCAATGGCCCCTATATATGCATACACTGTGATAGTCAAGCTGCAATAGGAAGGGCTGGAAATGTTATGTATAACGGGAAGTCTCGTCACATACGACGAAGATATAACTTTGTTAGACAACTACTCTCTAGTGGAATTATCACAATTGACTATGTAAAGTCAAAGGATAATGTGTCGGATCCACTTACAAAAGGCCTAACTAGAGAGGGAGTTGAGAGATCATCGACGGGAATGGGACTATGACCGAGAACAAGTCATCGTGGCAGTAACTCTACCTAGAAGACTGGAGATCCCAAGATCTAGGTTCAAGGATATCAAACAAAGTCATAGATGACGGTTCAACATTGTCAAAACTTATTTTATGGTCAATTCTCATGATGAGACAATGTTCAGTAACCAGGATAAAGGCATAAAGACTTTTTAATGGTTTCTAAGTTTGATACAAGGTATATCAAATAGTGTATTTACGGGATAACAAAGTTAGAAACCACATATGTAAGTGTGAAGTGTAAGCCGCTTCAAGAAGAATCCGGTAAGGCCAGTTCTCTAAGCACTTATTAACAAAGATGTGTACATGGCTGAAACGAACAAAACAATGAGAAAAAAAATAGTTCAAGGGTTGATTGTGTGACTTATGTTGTCTAGGTATACACCAAAGCTTGACGGTTCAAAGATATCGAATCTACCGATTGACCGAGTATATCCGATATATGTTCACTACCGAAAGTTTAAAGGAAAACATACTTATCCAGATGCGATTAACCCTTACTTACAAGACACACAAGTTTTTCATGCATATGTTTTAACAACAACCATTCCCCATTCATGTGGGGGATTGTTGGGTTTTAGCAAGGTGTGAATGGAAAATAAGAAGAGAAAATGGAAAGTGGGGGAACCAATTTTGGAGGGAAAATGAAAAGTCATTTTTACCATATTGGTAGAAGAAAGGAAATTGTTGTCCTTATATTAGGAAACACTTCCTTTAGTTCTTAAAGGGTTAAGAAGAAGGTGCCCACTCGTGCCATCGTCGTCGCTCGCTCGGCCTCGGTTTCGGCTTCGGATTTGAATTTGGATTTGGATTTGGCAAATGATTTGATTGATAATATTTTTGGATAAAATTTATTTAATCAAATCTCATTAAATGATTTTCCTTCTCTTATAAATTAATTCAGAATGTTAGTTAAATAACATAATTAATTTGGTGCAATGGAATTTATTTAAAATTCACGTGTAACGGTAAAAACATTCTGAAGGGACCTGTTCCTTCCGAAAAGTTGTTACTTTTCCCAAAAGACAGAAAGTTCTGGAAAAAATTTGTCTGAACAGACGCGTTCCTTGTTGTAAATGGCTATAAATAAGAGGTATTTTTCCATTTTTCAAACAGTGAAAATTTTTCCTCTCTGCATACATTTTCTTACATAAACAATATTGTCGATCGACTGAGTCTGTGTGTGCTCTTGTTGTTGTTGTTGTTGCGTTCGCTGAAGTTATTGAAGTTTGAGGTACCGCTACTTTTCTAACAGGTTAATTCGTTTTATCTTAGGAGGAATTAATCTGCAACCTCGGGTACAGTGAGGGGATTAAATTTCTTAAGGAAACACAGTGGTTTCTGTGGACTCGAATTAAAAATATTCTGTCTATTTCATCTTTTTTTGTTTCTGGATTTTTGACTAACCTAAATACAGGAGATAACAATCTTGAGAAATTTAACAGTTTTTGTGTTTAAGGTTTCTGGAGATTAAAACCTTTATGATTTTCTACTCTGTTTGAATTTTTAAAATTCATTCAATTAACGATTAAAAGAACATAAAAACTTTATCATTAAATCAGAAGCAGGTTGTGTAAGGATTTATTTTTTACTGTTAGTATTTCACATACTAAAATTATCTGCCATTTGTGATAGAAGAATGACAAACTCAAGTCAAGTAAATATTGGATTAGTGAGTGTTGCAACAACATCAGTGAGTGCTGCAACAACATCGGTTGAACACAATCGTTCAATTACTGCCCTAGCACCGATTGAGAAATCTGCAAAGTTTTTTGGAGTCGACTTCAAGAGATGGCAACAGAAGATGTTTTTCTATCTGACTATGTTGAGTCTGCAGAGATTCATTAATGAGAAAATGTTCTTCGACTGAGTATGTGTGTGCTCTTGTTGTTGTTCTTGCGTTCGCTGAAGTTATTGAAGTTTGAGGTACCGCTACTCCTCTAACAGGTCAATCCGTTTTATCTTGGGAGGAATTAATCTGCAACCTCGGGTACAATGAGGGAATTAAATTTCTTAAGGAAACACAGTGAGTTCTGTGGACTCGGATTAAAAACATTTTGTCTATTTCATCATTTTCTGTTTCTGTATTTTTGACTAACCTGAATACAGGAGATAACACCATATCGAAACAGAAAGAGTATAATTCCAAATTACTTGTTGAGTATAAAATGGCATCACCCAGTTAAGAGCAAAAGCACGCAGCCACGCAGTGAGCACAAAGCGAACTATTCTTTCGCCTTTTACTAAAAAATACCGTGTGCACGCTGCAATTAGTAGCATACGCCTATTTTTGGAGGAGTTACTCTTTATTGAGTACTCCCACAATTCTAGTTCCAACTTTTTTTTTGTACACACAAAAACATCGTTTCTTGTGAGTGCAATTTCAAGGTGTGCTTTGATATACATGGTAATAGTTGTAGAAAATTCAAGCACCTGATAATACATATATGAAACTTGTAAAAATAATAATATTTTGAATGTGGTTTTAACCTTATCTCAAAGTTAAATTAATTCAATAATTCCTCTTATTCGTTCGCCTTTTACTAAAGAATACCAACGTCTATTTTAGAAGAGGTTACTATTTATATTGAGTGTCCACTAAATTTCTAGTTTCAACTTTTTGTAATGTTATGTTTGCAATTCTAGTTTCAGACTATTTTAAATGTCATGTTAGATATTTTTTAGTGAGATTATAGGTAAGCTCTATTTGACTCGGAGCATTAATTTTTCATAACGAATAGGATAGCTCTATCTCTCAATTATCTATCGTGTGCTCGAGAAATAGACTATGGTTACATTTTCTTTTGCTATTGTTGGAATTCTAAAGTTATTTTTAGTGATAATCTATGATTATGGTTTATGGGGACTTCAATTCCAGCAAGTAAAATAAAAATTAAAAATTAAATGCCATACTAATGTTTCACCAATATTGTTGTAAAATTACCTTTAAATGCCTTTATCAGAAGTTAGGTAAATGAATTTATACCATGTGGCCTTTCAAATATTTAATTTTTGAATCTACATACCATGTGGCCTTTTAAATAAATTTTCCTAAGATTTTTAACTACACTTTGAAATTGAGTACATAAATTTAATGAAATTGGGATGTATTTTCAACATCGATACATGTGCAATTTATTAGTAATTCAACTATAGCTATGCAAGTTGGGAAGAAATTTTTGTTTTGAGATCCATATACATTTGAACAGTCAGTAATAGTCATTCTTTAAAATAATATTTTATTTTATTTTAGAAATGATTTTCATTCTTTGTAATACTTGTATTATTCTCTACCTTCATAGTAATGATAAAATTTGTATATATGTTATTATTTCCAAACGCCACTTTATGAAATTATGTGTTGCAGTTATTATTGTAATATTATGTTTTTCTACAGAAATTTTTTAGAAATACCCTTAAAGTAGGTGAAATTCACTATATTTGTCATTTATTAATTGTTTGCCGTATTATTTAAACCTACACACATAGTATAAGGGCATATTTGGTTCCTAACTATAATTATAAAATAATTTCATATAAAGCACATCCTAAAACATTTTAAAGCAATTTAACATGTTATTTTGTAAAATCCAAAATTAAATTTTTTTGGGAAAAGAAACAATAACCATGATATCACCAAATGACATAAGATTTATCAAATGATCACATATACAATAACATAGTATCAAATTTGTTTAACTTAATTCTCTATAGTTCGCCTATTATTATTTGAAATTTATTAATTTCAACCTAAATTTTTAACCACATTTTGACATACATCTGACTTAAAATCATATTTTTAAAATTTGTTTGTGTGTATCACACCTAATAAATTTTGTCTAATTGTCATAATTTAACTTAATGAACTTTGATTATTTAAAATAATTTGACTGAAATATGTGATCACATTCTTGACTTTCTTTCTATGCCTTTTGGAAAAAAAAGCACAATCATATTCTTAATCAAAATAAATATTTTAAACGTGCCTACATGTAATCGAATCAGTTTATTAATTTCCAGTAAAAATTCCTTTTAATTCATATTATTAAAATTGATTTACTTAATAAATACTTTAAAAATAAATCATTATGAAGAAATATGTACCTTTGTTTGGTAAAAAAAGAACACTGTATTATTAAATATAGTATTAATTTATCTGTGTCGATTTATTTTTAAAGTATTTATTAAATAACTCATGTTTTAATGATATGCATTAATATGAAAAAATTAATATAAAGAAGGGTAAAATTTGCCAATATATTTATTTTAAATAGGTTTAAAAGTTGTTACAAAATAATCAAAGTAAGGGAGGTAGGAATAATATCGTAAACCACAGGGGAGGAAAGTATTATAGAGAGAAACCTGACGGGGTGTCTCTGCAATTATCCCTAAATACTTTTTTGTTTCAAATTATCTATCGTGATTTTAAAAAATAATTATCTTAAATTATTTGTCATTTTAGAAGTTTATGATAAAACTAAAAGAAAATTCATTACTTATAGTTTTAAAAATAAAAATTATTTGGGTCGAGCTGTCGCACCGGGCTTGCCTAGTGCGGGTTACCTCTCCTTTGTGGTTTGTGAGCTGTTGCATAAAAGCGGGGGTTTTACCTTGTGCACATCCAAAGGATAGCAGCTGTGGATTTCCCTTGTCATAAAAAAATATTATTTACTTTATTTGTCTCGTACTCCCTCTGTCCCTAATTACTTGTCCACTTTTAAATTGACACACCTATTAAGAAAATAATTATTGACATAGTAAGTTTTTCATTTTACCCCTATTAATTATGAAGTTGATGAATTAAAAACTTAAGATTTTCAAGAAGTTCTACTTTTTTCAAAGTAATTGATTGAGGGTATAATAGGTAAAAGAAAATGTCCTTTCTTGATTTGTCAAAATGGACAAGTAATTAGGGACAACTGGAAAAAAAATGGATAAGTAATTAGTAACCGAGGAAGTATTGATTTGACACACCCTTTTTAAAAAATAATGTAAAAAATAAGTAATTAATATTAAAGAAAAATATCAAAAATAAAAAATTGAATGGTGGACAAACAAAAGTACATAAAGAAAATAACTTATAACAACTAATTTTTGGAGTAATTTGAAAAAGGAGTAAATGCAACTTAAAATGGAATAGTATTAACTTTAGACTTTAGTGGTTGGGTGATGGATTGAGTGATGAACTAATCTTAAGTTTATTATAAATGAGGGGAATTAAGCACTTAATCATTCCCTAAAAACTTGCTAAAAATCATTAACTAATTAGGAATGACTTATATATTTCCCTAAAAGACTTGCTGAAATTATGAACTAACTATGCATTAGCATATATTAATCGTACAAGAAAGGTGTAACATTGCTTTTAATTAAACCTTTTTTCATGTTAAGAAAATACGTGAAAGAATTAGCATCAAATTTAGTGGTAGAAAATCATTCTGTTTCAAATTTAAATTCCTGCTGAAACAAAAATATTTAGTGATTTTTTCTCATTTGTCCTAATATTAATGGATAGAATTTACCTGATATATATTATCAGAGAGAGATGACATATATTTTGTGGAATTAGTTGAGGTGTTGATCTGAACACCGCGATCATCTAAAAACAAACGTGAAAGAAATGGAATGTGTAGAGAAGATTTGAGAAATCTTCCCCCAAATTTAGCTTCATGATATTAAGGTTGATTATATCAACAACTTCTATAAATTTGTATGTATGCTTTCATTTGAACACTTAAACTATGACTTGTTCCAGTTTAACGCGTTCTCAATTGGCCATTATATTGTCACGTGAAAGAAATGGAATGTGTAGAGAAGATTTGAGAAAATCTTCCCCCAGATTTAGCTTCATGATATTAAGGTTGATTATATTAACAACTTGTATAATTTTGTATGTGTGCTTTCATTTGAACACTTAAACTATGACTTGTTTCAGTTAAACGCGTTCTCAATTGGCCATTATATTGTCACGTGAAAGAAATGGAATGTGTAGAGAAGACTTGAGAAATCTTCCCCCAGATTTAGCTTCATGATATTAAGGTTGATTATATCAACAACTTCTATAAATTTGTATGTATGCTTTCATTTGAACACTTAAACTATGACTTGTTCCAGTTTAACGCGTTCTCAATTGGCCATTATATTGTCACGTGAAAGAAATGGAATGTGTAGAGAAGATTTGAGAAAATCTTCCCCCAGATTTAGCTTCATGATATTAAGGTTGATTATATTAACAACTTGTATAATTTTGTATGTGTGCTTTCATTTGAACACTTAAACTATGACTTGTTTCAGTTAAACGCGTTCTCAATTGGCCATTATATTGTCACGTGAAAGAAATGGAATGTGTAGAGAAGACTTGAGAAATCTTCCCCCAGATTTAGCTTCATGATATTAAGGTTGATTATATCAACAACTTCTATAAA
>JAJOOO010002572.1:0-23310 GCA_029582685.1 Solanum piurae
GTATATTATATATATGTATTTGTATATATGGCAAGCGAGATTGGGAGAGGGAGGAGAGAGGCGAGCGAGATTGGGAGAGGGAGGAGAGAGGCGAGCGAAAGAGGGCAGAGAGTGGGAGACAGGTGAATTGTATATGTACATCTGTTAGATAATTGTATATTATACATATGCATTTGTATATATGAAAAGCGAGATTGGGAGAGGGAGGAGAGAGACGAGCGAGAGAGGTGAATTGTATATGTATATCGGTTAGATAATTGTATATTATACATATGCATTGTATATATGGAAAACGAGATTGGGAGAGGGAGGAGAGAGACGAGCGAGAGAGTGGGAGAGAGGTGAATTGTATATGTGTATCGGTAAGATAATTATATATTATACATATGTATTTGTATATTCTGGCGAATTATACATATTCAAACGTGACTAATTATACAAACTCGAAGTCAATCCACGTGTATAATGTTAGTCGTGAGTGGTAATTATAGCAAACTTAATCGCGTAATTTTCCCTTCTTTTAATGGCAAATGTACCATTCCTGCTTTTATGAACTTTATTTAATGAATAAAACATAAATAATAAAATTAATATTGCCAATTTTAGTATTTCAATTTTATATATAATTTTCTTAAATATAGAAATTTTATAATAATGATAAGAGATAATGTGTAACAAACAGTTTTAAAGACTAACGTTTAAAAAACAAGCAACATAACAATTGTAGTATTATAAATAGACATATTTTTTAACTTGGCCTTGTTTGACATTTATGTCGTCCAACTTTGAATGCATAGAAGATAACCACCTAAACTTATATAAAATTTAACAAGTAGATACGATTCTACGTGACATTCATCAAATTAATTTAAATATATCTCATCCAAATTATAATATAGGACAAAAATTAAATACCAACTTAAAAAGGGGCATTTGTGCAACTGCCCCAAATTCTCCTCAAATCTTCCCAAACCCAAAATCGGCGAATAATCTGAATTGATAATTTCGGCCCGCAACTAAATTAACACAAAAATGGCTTCATAATCGATTGACAATTTCACTTTTGTGAGCGAGCACCTCTCTGGTTAATTTAGCAGTGAAAATGATTTGTAAGTTTCCTTATTCTCTAAGTAATTGTTAATCAGCTTCAACTAATACTGAATAATGGAAATATTGTCATTGAATTGTTATAGATCTTCGAACATAAACACTATTCTCCTATGTGATAAGAATCTTTCAGTTATCTCACGAAAAGAAAAGAAAAGAAAAATTAAAAATTAGAAAAATGTGAAACTGTTATCTTATTTCGGATTTTTAATTCTTCAAATATATGTAATAAATTAAATCGGATTACTCCATGATTACTACATACACCAAATTTCAAACATTTGAGATAGTTTTGTTTAAAAGACCATATGAATACAAATTTATGGGCTGGTTTGACTCAATAGAAGGGTTGGTTTAAAGTTAAAGTTTAGAAAAGGGAGTTACATTTTATTTTATTTTTAAAGGTATTTCATTCTCATAAATGCTAAAAAAATGTGGTAATCGATTATAATTTAATAATTTTTTTTTCTTTTTCAATTGTCAGTATAATATCTCTTGTAATATTTTGTAAGAAAAGAATAACATATATAAATTATTATATGTTACATAAGAGCACAAATATTTAAATCTCTTTTATTGATTATAGTTTTAAAAACTTTATCCAATAAAATCAATTGTTACATAAACTATCGAAATTATTCTAAAAGTGTTTAAGAATATAAAATTAAGACTTCAATTAAGTGAATATGCCAATTAGCTTTGTATCATTTTTTTTCCTTATATAATATTTCGTAATACTTATAATTACAAAAATTATTATTATAGCGATTGTTACCTTTAGAAGACATTCAAAGTTAAGATAATATTTTTTTTAAACTTAATTGTTTGATAATATAATTTGTTTGAGCTTGGAATGTTTAGTAAAACATCTCAAAGAATTGAACACAATCTTACAAAGTCAATATTAAAATATGATTGATTCAAATTGAAGCGAATTAGACAAATCAATAAATAAAAAAAATTTGTAAGTTTAACTGTCTTCTATTTTTAATTATAATTACATGAATAATTAAATTTTAAAAATATGTGCATAATAATTAGTAAGAGATTAATAACAAACTATTAATTTTTTTTAAATTAATACTCCCATTATCCAACAATAGTTGTCTCCTATTAACTTGACATATATCTTAAGAAACAATAAATAATTGGATAATATTACTATATTACCCTTTGAATATGTTAAATTTAATGCTTTGGGAAATAAATACTCCCTCCGTCCATTATTGTTTGTCAGGGTAAGATCATGCACAACCCTTAAGAAAAATTTAATATAATGTGTAATTTGACTAATATAACCCTACTATCAATCATTATTAAAATGGTTTGTACTTTTTGAAAACTGTAAAAACAACTTTTTTCACATTAAAGTAGTCTTGTAACTTTAAAATGACTACTTTTTGAAACTAGTAGTTATGTAATTATTAAGGGCAAAATTGGAAAAAAGTGACTAATTGTTTCTTGATTGTTTAAATTGACAATTAATTTTGGACATCTATTTTTAGTATATCTGACAAACAATAGTGGACGGAGGGAGTATTGTATAGTACTCCCTTCGTCCCTTTTTATATGTCATCCCTTTCTATAAATAATTGGTCAATATTACTTGTCATTTCATAAAATCACTGCATAAATTACCATATATTTTTTTTATCCTTGTGAGTTATTAGCCTTGAAAATATACATTTGATCAACTTAGAAAAACTAAGTAAATGATTCATGTTCATTGGTTAAATTAATTAATCAAAATAAATTGAAAACTTGAGTTCCAAAAAAATTAAATAAGGGTAGAAGGGTAAGATTACATCATTTCTTAATGCAAGTGCAAAGTAAAAATGTGGCATATAAAAAGGGACGGAAGGAGTAATGTTTAATACCAATGGTAAAATAGATATAAAAGGGTAAATTATCTCTTAATTTTTCAAAGTGGACAATTATTATTGGAAAATTATTTTTAGCATAATGAACAAGTAAAGATGGACGGAAGGAGTAATAACAATTCAAAATTAGTCGACTTTGCACACTTCTTAAGAAAGTATAAATAGAAAGATAATTTTAAGAAGCTATAAATAAAAAGATAATTTTATTATATCACCATTTTAATAAATATAATGTCTTAAAAAATGTAATAGACAAATGACTATAATGATAAAAGTAAATTAAGAATTACAAGCATTAAATTATTCATAATTTTCTAAAATGAATTAGTATTATTGAACATTACAAAATAATATAGTAAACAACTATTGTGGTAGGAATGGCTACATAATTTTTTTATTTTCTACTTTGGTAGTATTTTGTTTCTTTTCAAGAGTGTTAATACGGTGCTTCTCACGATTAACAACATTTTACATCGTCTTCATCAGATCTGGTTGTCTCTTTTATGTATGTGTATGTATCTCCTTCATCTTTTGTCTGCTATTGCTTTTAGTTCTTCGTTTAATCTTGACTCTTGCTCGATTTTTCTTTTTTGTGCATCTTCGGTAATGTTTTCGTAACTAAATTTGGGTTTTTTTTGTTTCTTTAGAGGTCCTTATTTTATGGTTGAGCCGCCCTTGTTTATGAGCTATTTGTGTTTAAGTTAGTTAGTAAATTGGGAAACTTGATGATTGATCATTATTACAGCTAATTATTAAAGTGGTAAGGTCTACATATGCATATATTCTAGCTCGCCAGACTCCACTTGTGGGATTTCACGGGCTATGTTGTTGTACATAATCAAAATCCCAAGTTATTTATTATTACAAGCAGATAATCCGTCCGAGCTTATGTGATTTTGCTTTCTAAGTGGAAGTTTAGTTTGTAATTATACTTCTCAATTTCAGATGGAAGAAGCTTCTGTTGATAGTGAGCAAGATGTTACTGGGCAAGGCAGTGGGAGATTTCAAGAAATAGAGTCAGATGATCAGAACAGTGAGAAAATTGAGTCGGATGAATTATTTGTTCAAAATGATAGGCAAATAGAGGCAAATGGTTTAGATGATCAAAATTGTGTTACTGATGATGGGCAGAAGGAATTTGTTGCCCCAGCGGTAGGAATGGAGTTCGAATCGTATGATGATGCTTACAACTACTATAATTGTTATGCCAGGGAGGTTGGTTTTCGTGTTAGAGTAAAAAATTCTTGGTTCAAAAGAAATAGTAGGGAGAAGTATGGTGCAGTACTATGCTGTAGTAGCCAGGGCTTCAAGAGGATTAAAGATGTAAACCGGCTGCGCAAGGAAACTAGAACTGGTTGTCCTGCAATGATGAGGATGAGAATGGTGGACTCCAAAAGATGGAGAGTACTTGAAGTTACTCATGAACACAATCATTCGTTAGGTACAAAAGCATACAAGTCTATCAAGAAAACAGGTGTTGGAAACAAGAAGAAGTTGGATTCAAACTGTAATGCTGAAGTGCAAACAATCAAGTTATACCGGGCACTAGTGATTGATGCAGGTGCAAATAGGAATGCCAATTTTAGTGCAAGGAGGTGCCAAACTTCATCTGATTGCCACGATAAGCTAAACTTAAGAAAAGGAGACACTCAAGCCATGCATAATTATTTCTGCCGCATGCAATTGACAAATCCAAACTTCTTTTACTTGATGGATCTGAACGATGAAGGGCAGTTGAGGAACGTGTTCTGGATTGATGCCAGGTCAAGGGTGGCATATGCTTGCTTTGTTGATGTGATCTATATTGATAATTCATATTTGTCCAACAAATATGAGATCCCTCTTGTGGCATTTGTGGGAACAAATCACCATGGTCAGTCAATGTTGCTGGGCTGTGGCCTGCTTGCTGGTGAGACTAAGGCCTCTTATGTTTGGGTGTTTAAAGCTTGGCTCACCTGCTCTCTTGGACGTTTCCCTCAAACAATTATTACAGAACGATGCAAGGTTTTGGAGACTGCAATCAATGAGGTGTTCCCGAGTTCTCTTCATCGTTTTGCTTTATCACACATCATGAGGAAAGTTCCAGAAAAGTTGGGAGGATTGCGTAACTATGATGTTATTCGGAAGGCATTGTTTAAAACAATATATGAGGGTCTAAAGCCATTTGATTTTGAAACAGCATGGAGAGTTATGATCCAAAGATTTGGAGTGGGTGATCATGAGTGGCTTTGTTCATTGTACAATGACCGAGCTAAATGGGCTCCAGTTTATCTGAAAGATACTTTCTTTGCTGGAATGGCCACTGCCAGATCAAATGAAACATTGATCGCTTTTTTCGATAAATATGTGCACAAGCAAACTCCTCTAAAAGAGTTTCTTGACAAATATGAATTAGCTTTACAAAAAAAGTTCAAGGAAGAAGCTCTTGCAGATATGGAGTCAAGAAGCTCAAACCCTGAACTCAAAACTAGGTGTTCATTTGAGTTGCAGCTTTCAAAAGTGTACACTAGAGAGATCTTTAAAAGATTTCAGTTAGAGGTAGAAGAGATGTATTCTTGTTTTAGCACAACACAGTTACATGTTGATGGGCAGGTGGTAATATTTTTGGTGAAAGAGCGTGTTTTGGAAGAGGGAAATAGGAGAGAGATACGGGACTATGAAGTTCTGTACAACAGAACAGCAGCAGAAGTACGTTGCATTTGTAGCTGCTTCAACTTCTATGGATATTTGTGCAGGCACGCATTGTGTGTGCTGAACTTCAATGGTGTGGAAGAGATCCCCTCAAAGTACATTTTATCACGGTGGAAAAAGGATTACAAGCGATTATGTGCACCAGATGTTGAATCCAGTTCTACCGAGTCTACTGAACAGGTTCAATGGTATAGCCAGTTGTATAGAAGTGCATTACAAGTTGTGGAAGAAGGGGTGATTTCCCTAGATCATTATAAAGTAGCTCTAAGTGCATTTGAAGAGTCTCTGTCCAGAGTTCACCACATTGAAGAAAAACCAAATAAAAATTTGTTGTAATTAGCATATCTACTATCTGTCCTTGTAATCGAAGGGTGCCTGAATATCTTCTTGTGTATAATGATAATAGAACAAGGATATGTGTTGATATAATACATACAATTTCGGGTTCATTTACTGGAACCCTTGCCTTCCTGTGCATACATATGTGAATGTAATGCTCCCAGAAGCTTTGGACCTGAGAAGTGGAAAGAACTGATTAGTTTTGTCCATTACTATGACATATGTATAAGGACAAATATACCCTCGAACTATTGTAAATGGTATGCAGATATCCTTCGTCATACTTTTGGGACATTGGTGTCTTTGCCGTCCAAAAACTAGAGCATATATATCCTTTATACTAACGGACATACACGTGTCATAATTTTATCCACCGATCCGACGGATAAGATTGCACCACGTATCCCTATTTAGTCTTTCGTTAGAGTGAAGAGTATATATGCTCTAGTTTTTGGATGGCAGGGGCACCAATGTCCCAAAAGTAAGACGGATGGTATTTGCATACCATTTACGATAGTTCGAGATATATTTGTCTATGTATAATGGAACTCTACGCATACTATCTGTTCTTAGGCATCACCTCATGTATATTATTTTCTTGTGTTACCTTGTTATACTTTACCAGTGTTTGGTTTTCATCCAAAATTCAGAAGAAAAAAGGAAAAAAAATATGAGTTTGAGGGAGAGATCGAAGAAGAATTGGGGAAAGATGATTAAATAAGACGTGACATGTTTTTAGTTTATCGAGAACACGATCCTAAATAGAAGAACACATAGGTGAAAGATTAGGATATATGGTTAGTAAATAGTGGAACATTTCTTTCTTCCTAATGGTAGATAGGGTTCGAGTCTTGAGCACCTATATGTTCCTTTATCAATATTATTATTATTGTGCTAGCGTTATTTTATCCTTCAATTTTATTATTACTATTAATATTTCTCTTACTTTAGTAATCTTTACTAGTATTTTTTAACTCTTGTATTTCTCTCAATGAGAAATGATTTTCTTGAGTTGGGTCGATTATAAACAACTTCCTTAGCCCCATCAAAATACATAGCATATGGTATGGTATGGTATACCTACACCTCATTGATTTCAAATCTATTGATAGAATTATACGGAATATATTATTGTTGTGGTATGAGTCTTTAGAGGCAGATAAACATATATTTACGGGTCATCTTATTTTAGACAGCAAAAAAATGTCATAAAATAGGTTCTCATTTGCCTTGCTTCAATTCTCCCGCCATTTGTGAAAAGGAAAAGAGGGAAAGAGCTCTGAACCCTAACTGGCCTAATTCCTCGTCGATCTGGTAAGTTTCTCCCTCTTCTCTCTCGAAATGGAACCTACTCGTTGTTCAATTCTCCGTCATGTTTCATCTATTTGCTTGTATTAGCGACTACTTGTTCTTACTATGGACGTTTCTGAGGTGCTAGTTGAATTTTAAGGCTCCTAGATTGTTGATTTTTCCGGTACAGTGAATGTGATCTGCACTCTATAATTCTTATTCCGGTTAAATTTTATTCTCAAATGCTGTTCAATGATTTTGTTTCATGTATACTATGTGATGTAATGACTAATTGAGTTCTTAATTCTTCAGACGTAGTAAGCATAAAAGCTAAAAACCTCTCTAGTTGCATCTGCAGTTTTTTCTTTCTTTCTGAATCCTCTAATATGTTGGTAAAGATAACGGGAGCTTGATGAGCACTTGAGCGTTACTTTTGATAAATCTGGAGGAGATTGCTTGGTCTTGCAGTAATCTGGGTGGTACTGAATTTCCTTGTAGTGTTTATTGAACTAAATGAAGTTCAAGGCGTTTCTAACGGACAATGGTGTCAGCCTCTTGGACAAGAGGTTCCTGCCAGCCCTTGAAAAAATGGGAAAGATCTGTCACCTCTTTCTTACGAGAGACCACATATACTTCCTTCATAACCTCCTTAATGGTGATGGCATCCAATGCATTGCTCAATTCCGTAAAGAAGCACTCTTTGATGAGTATCGCCTCTCTAGCCAAAATGATGATCGAATATCTTTTGCTATTGACCTCTCTCTTCTGCATCGTGCCCTTCATAGCATCATTAGTATTTACACCGAGTTCAGTGCCAGTGACAGTGGAGTTCCTGGTGGAAACAGCGCCCCTAACCACATCCAAATCAAGCTGGTAAAAAAACTCCCTCCTCATTCTCAACAACCAATGCCTTTTCTCACTTTTGAGACGAAAGGTTACAAGTCTGCCGTTATTCAAGATGTGCCCATCTCTAAGCCGTTGTCAAGGTCTGATGTACTTGAATTACAAGCAGCCCTTGATATGGCCCAAGATTTGCCTCAGACCCTTATACAAGTACCAGACATGCACCAGTTACAGAACTTTGTGGAAAAAATGAAAAATGTCGGTGACGTCCTTAATGTTTCTATTAGCAAGTATGGTGATCTCCATCTGCAAGTTTCTACTAGCCTAATCACACTTGGTGCTGAGTTCCGGAAGCTGTCAGTTATAGGAGAACAAGCACAGAGTCCAACAGATGATCAAAATTTGAGTGCTCAGTCAAGGACAAGAATAGCACTTCAGAGAGGAGATGCAATGACAGTGCAAGTGAGTGTAAAGCATTTCTTCAAGAGTCTTCAGTGTCATGCAGCCAAGCCTGATTGCGCTTTCTATGGGATCGCTCAGCAGGGTGCTTGCTTAACAGTCGTATTTCAGTTCTTCATCCCAGGCACACATCAAACTGATAAGGCAATCAGTCTACATTGCCGGTTACCCGTCCTTGATCCTGGAGCTAGTTGATAAGTTTCTAAATTAATATTTGTATTTCTTTGGCTTAGAAGTACTTTTGGCAGTTTAACCTTCCTAAATGATCATGTGAAGACTTGATTAGTCATCACAACATGGATTATAGTGTCCTTTCTGTATATAGTTAAATGAAGACTTGATTTTGTGGATTCAACTCTTGATGCTTCCGTAGGACACTTGAGATGATATATATGTATAACTGCCTGGACTGTGCAATCCTTCATTCTCTCTAATCTCTTGCTAGTTTTAGAAGGCCTAGTAAGTGATTTCTTGATATTCGTATGGTGTGTTTTAGATTTCTATTTTGGTATGATTTATGGTACCTAGTTTATGTGATATAGATTTCTATTATGCTCTATGTTTGCATGGTGTTGTTCTTGAGGCAAATTAGACATAGCAGCTTAAAAGGCTGGGATAACAGAGTAGAGTATGGGTAAGGAAACTAAAGTATGATGGGGAAAATGGAGAATATGTGCCTCCATCATACTTGTACTTCCAATCTTCCCTAACCTTAGCAATGAAGTAATGTTTCTCCAGAGTGAATTTTTTTTTTTTTTTGAAAAAGAAAGTTAACTTCTTTTTGTTCTCCTTGCTTTTTAGGTGACTGCATAAAAGTTAAATGTTATCTTAAAGTTCATTCTAACATTATTTCGGGCATGCACATTGCCCTTAAAAATATCATCAATTTCTTTCCCTTGACACGTGATGTCCACCTCAGGCTCTTGGCTGGTGGAATAGTCACGTTACCAAAAGCGATTTGCACCCTGCCATAGTGGATCTCATCTTCACTTTCTTCATCTTGATCCTCTTTCGGATTTTATATTCTTTTTTTTTCTCTTTTTATAAGGATTTCAGCTGATCGGTGGGTCAAAAAAGTATTGAGATATGTGATTAGACAAGACATGACGTAGTTTCAACTTATTGGGTACATAATCTGTTGTAAAGGACATGAATGAGGATAGAAGATTAATAGATAAATCGTAGGAGTGTGTCGTCTTGCTATCTATTCATACTAGTAAACATAGTATTGTTTTTTTTCCTTCTGGATTGCTGATGCTTTGGATTGTTTTTTCTTGATCATATGGTCTATTTGAACCTCTCTATTTACCTACACTCTACCCTTACGGGATCAAATTGATAAAAAAATATATTTCTCAATTCCTTTTCTTTTCTTCCCAACAATAGAAAATCAATTACATAATGTTTTATTATTGATATTGTCATAATCGTGATCCAAACTCTTTTTATTTAAATTAAGTCTTTAATTTAAGTTAGAGAGGGTGATGAGGAAATATAGTCGTAATTTTGATAGGTTATAGTTCTTCTGATAAAAGTTTTAGTCTAGTCAATTATTAAAGACAATTAGTCGATTGAAACAATACGTGTTATTCTTTCTTTTCAAAAAAAGGAGATGAAACATAATTGGGATTTCTGAATAATTAATTTTGAAAGGTTATATTTTTTTATAAACACGTTGGCTAAATCAATTGTTAAAAACAATAATCAAATGTGTTTTTCTTCTATTTCTTTTTAGCTTTAGTACTTCATGTATATCCTTGATTTTTTTCAACGACAATCATTTTATAACATTAAAATTATTGAATTATTATTAGACGAAATGTCTTAATGGATCCTTAAAACTTACTACATTCAAATTTAAAGCTGTCATTATCTAGTTACTTTATTGTAATAATTATTTTATGACTTTATATTATATAAAAAATTAAAACACGTAAAATTTAGTAACTTCCCCTATTATATAGTGCATATAATTCATTAATTTAAATATAAGAGAACTAATTATATATTAATTTAACTTTACAGAAAAAGGAAAACTGAGAATATAAAGTATAACACTACTAAAAAAAGGTAACTGTTTAAATCAAGCTTCGGATCTATTTACGTTATAAAAGGTTTTACATTTTTGGCTCGTCAGCTTTAAGTTGCCCATAACTATAAAGCTTAAAGCAATAGCCAATTAAAGAAAAAAATAAAAATAAAGTAAAAGTAGAAAGAAAGGATTCAGAGGGCATGTGGAAAAGCAACAAGCAAAGTTGCGGATCAGACTAATCCATAAAACCCGGCCCATTTGTTTGACCCGACCCGCATGTTTGCCAACTTTTTTTTAAAAAAAAATATATAAATCACTCCTCCATGCACTACTCTTTCAGTTTTCGCTTTCCAAATTCCACCGTTCAATTCCTCTCCCCTTTCGATGGAGTTGATGAAGCGCATTTGCCCTGACTCTCCATACGTATGTTTTTAGTACTACTCTATTATCTTTCTCCTAATTTCACTAAATTTTTTACTCTGTTTTCTTTCTTATTAAGTTTATACACATTAAAGGTGGGTTTTTTTTTTGAAATTTTCTTGACGATTTTGTTTTCAAGAATTCGATTCTTCCTACTTTTCTGGAATTTAATTATGAACTGTTTTAGTTACTTGTTTTCTTTAATATATGTAATTTTTTTGGCAAGTATTCAAGATTATGATCACTCTGTACAAAGTGGGATGTTACTTTTTTTACTTGGTCCTAAAAGAAGAATATTGTTTTACATTCTTGATTTCTTGGAGATCTTCTTAGGACAATTTGCCTTTACTTGGTCTTAAAACAACAATCTTGTTACATTCTTGATTTCTTGAACACTGTTTTTGGACAATTTGCCTTGCCTGTAGTAGGTTTTTCTTTTTCTTTAAAGCCATGGGTTGTCCACTCATTTTTTTTTACTGAATAATTAATTATGTGATACGTTTTCTTGGGATTTTCTCTGTAGTTGTTCAAGATTCTGTCTGGTACTGAGATGATTAATATCTTCTTGGTGTAACTTCAGTTCTCAAAGTTCGGAGATTCTTGGTTTTTTAATTTTTTTTTGTTAAGAGTTCAAAGAAAGAAACTACAAGTACATTCTGTCTGAGAGAGTGGGTGAACGTGTGGATCATGAATATCACTTAATTAAATCTTTTTCACTTTCTCTATAAGGTAGAACTATGTATATTACGTTTGTGCTAGTGTTCTCATAATTCTTACGACTTCTGTTTTGATTTCTGGATGGTTAGGTTTGGAACAGCGACGGAGTTTCAGAGTGTTTCAGCAACTTATATCCTTCAATTTGTGTTTTTTTTCTATGCTAAGAAAGTTACACCAATTGTTGTTACTGTTTATTACCTTAACCATATTCACAGTATTAGGTTTTGGAGCCAATATCTTGACTATTGTTCTTGTTGCTGTTATAGGAGCTGGTAAAAGGAGTGTCAAAGATGGAAATAGGGTATGCTTCGTTTTCATTGCAAGTGAAGCGCATTGCATTACTATAGTTTCTAATTTAGAATTTAAATGATTGCATGCTTTATGGAGGGTTTAAAAGTGAGGCAATGGATTATCGGTCCGTAAAAGTAGGACTCTATAGCATTGATTGATAATATAATAAGTGTACCGTTTACATTTAGGGAAGTAGATTTCATTTGCGATGATTCATATTGGGACGTAAAAAACTTAATTAGAAATGCATCTTAACAAGTTTTCGTATCTGATTGGAAAATCATGTTAGCCTTTATCTCTATTTCTTGGAGAAGGGAGGGTGAGAATATCTTTTCTGCACAGATTTTTGGGTTGGATAATCATCAATCTGAGTTTGTGATCAAATTCCTCACTGTTGAAGAAACTAGTTTTACTGTAGGTTACATATATTGTGGAACTGTGTTTGTGATCGTAAACATAATCCAATTTTGCTGTCTGAGGCCCAGTTGAGTTTTCTCATTAAAGGTAAATGGTTGTGAAGACTTGCATCAAAAGCAGGACGTTTTGGGGAGAAAGTGATTAGACTATAGTATGGAAGAGATGGGGACAGGAGGCGTATTCGGATGTTGATGAGTTATCAAAATTCGTTAGGTTCAAATTAGTAGTGACCATCATAGCTCTCCTTTTCCTGGATGGGTATCAGTTTCTGGAGATTCAATGAAGAACTTTTCTGTAGGTTATAAAACTAAAGGAATTTTGTGTAGGTTAATGAATATTTTATCATAAGAAGGTTTTTGGTGCTATCTTCTGGCTGTGTAGCAAGCATGTCACAGTCAGGAACGTGCAATCATAGATTGTTGCAGTAAGATATTGACCAAAAAGTCCAGGCGTTTTTTGGCTCTCATTTCAAGACAGAGGCGGGATTATATTGTTATTGAGCTATAGCTTCAGATTTAATTATCTACCTCACATAATAGTTTTTCCCTATTAGATAACATCAATTATTTCTTCCCCTGATGTAATTAACAGGAAATGAGGAAGTTTATCAAGTTTTGGTGTTTTGTGCAAGGAAAGTGTAACAATGTTATTTCTCTGTTCACTGCTGTCATTGTGGCTTGACAATTGTAGTTCTTACAAGTTTCTTAAATCACATAGGATTTTGGCACATAAGAAGGCTAGAGATGAAAACGCATCTTGGGAAGTGTTTATGTCTTTTATCTGTTCATGTCATTTATCTTTTGATTGTATGCAAGGAAACAAACGAGGGTCTTTGATAGGGTTCAAGACCCTGTGTAGAAGTCTGAGGGTTCAGTTTATATTTATGTTTGAGTGAAGATATTGGGTATCTAGCTATTCGATTAGATTACTTAGAGCCAATTTGTTTTACATAATATTGTACTTTGCATGCTCTGTCTTGGTGCTTGATGGAGTTTAATTAACTAATAGAAGACAAAATAATATTTTTCTTATATATTTATGATTCATCTTTTCAATTCTAGGTTTGAATTGCCTTATTTCATGTTTTACATTCTCCTAACTTTCTAACTGCTCTTTTTGACTCGTAATTATGCCAATTATTTCCATTGAAGTCTTCACCCAATGTAGTTGGATTAATATTTTCCTTCATGAGGTGTTTCCATGGGATAATGGTCTACAGGGATGAAACAGGTATCCGTTCTGGCAAAGGTTTTCTTGCATCTGATACCTGCTTTGGGTGCAAGCATGGCACTCTGTGACATGATTGTGCTAATCAAAAAGATGCTAGACAGTTCTCATGTTCAGTATCATGAATGGTTCTTCAGGTTCTCACAATTCTCAGTTTGGGTGAGCTTTGCACTTCTCTACCACATTATGAATTTGTTTGCAACAACTTCCATTTCTCATCAGGCATACTTTTTCAGGCTACCATTCTGCTGGTCTTGAAGTGTGGGTACTGCTATGTTGTTTGCTGCAACCCCATCTTATGTGTTTGGTGGATGTTGAAATTTCTTCTTTTAGTACCTCATTTACAAAGAGATTTTACTTCTCTTCAGGTACAACTTATAATTCTCAGGAAATTTTGTATGGCTTTCTCTGCACCGAGTTTCTTAAAATAGTGGACTTGTTGGATCTGTGAAATTTACTTTCTCAAAAGCTCAATTTTTATGTATTGGTAAATGCATTGATCAGTTTATAAAATGCTCCTACAAGTAAAAATGCTGAATGTTGTTGCACTTCAGAATCAGGTTTTAATTTTTTTGTTAATTTCAACTCAAATTCTCGTATTTGTTGGGTATTGGTACTTTGTTGTGCATTGATATTGGATTCTTCTAAAAATGTTTTTTCTAGGCTTGACTAGTGGTATATTTAACAAGTATGCAGCAGATTACGGGTTACCACCGACTCTAGTGTCAAAGCATATTATTAGATTCTTTACAGCAATCTGAAGATAAAGGTGGTATTATTATCTTATGAATCTTTTTGGTCTTCATGGATATACGCATTAAGGTCTCTGAACCAACATCTTATGTGAGAGAAATTGTCTGTTCAGGAGGAGGCTCTATTGGTCTTGAACAATTGTCCATGTTTGATTCTTGATACTTATCTTGCACACATTTATCACCTAAATTCTGCAGACAACTGAATGTTGAAAGAGTCTAATATGATTTTGCTGTTGCAGGTTCTTCTGTGTCTTAAAGAAGGCTTCACTGCTTTAGTGGATATAAGTTTTGGAGTTTTGATTATTATTACCAGAAGTACAACAAGGCCTCAGAGTAGTAGGTATTTCCTCTTCTTGCTTTTGGCATAATGTAATTGTAATGATTCAAAGATCCAGCTATGGTTATTTTATCTCTGCTCCTAGCCTCCTTGTGTAGTGAGTAACCTGAAGATTAGAGGTTACCTGAGAGATGAGAGGCCAAAAAGAAAAAAGTTAGTCATCCCAGTAAGGATGGGTGGCTGATAATTTTGAGAAATTAGAACTTTGTGCCGTTGATGATTATGGATAACATATACGCTATTAGCATTAAGCAGTGAATGGAAAATAAAAATAAAAATAAAAATGAAAGGTATCTTTTAATGGATTTAGCATAACACCTCTCTCTAAGCAAGTTTATTTTAAGTGTCTTAAACATACTTGAGAATGAATGACAAAATGTAATGGAACTTGGCTATGGTCCACAGATAGATTTATGGAATGACACCTGTTATATGTAATCCAAAATGGAATCATAAAACATAGTATTCTAGTCCTCATCACCTTGCTAAGTTAATATGAAATTACATCCAGATTTTGCATATTCAACCAGCTATTGGATATGTATAACAGTTTGAATGTTGATAAGCATCTAATCCCTTGAATGCATGTTGCTTTGACATAACAATTGTCTTGCATAAAAGTTCTCCTTTCTATTTACCTGCATTATGTTGGATGATATGATCCATGCAGGTGCATAGAAGTTATTTCCATTTCATCTACCTAGACTCATCATATATTTATTTTTTATCGTGTATTTTCGACATGACAATATGATCTGGCAATAATTTGTCAGATTTTGTAATTTCAATTATATTGATCAAACACTGATTTGTCACTTAAAGTTCATTTACCCAGTAGTTAATACATTCGTCTGTTTTTTTTTTCTTATTCAATAATCGCTTCATGGTTAATTGCAAAATAAACAGTTGCATGGAGGAGGAATTACTTCTGCCCAGAAAAATGGGCACTGGTCAAGGTAGCTCCAGAGGAGTGGTATGTATATCTTTTCCATTGATTAAGATTTTTCATCCTATTTAATATTTATTGAATATCATCATGGTATTGTTGTATATGAAAACACTGACACCAGTTTTACCACTTTGGAGATGTCAGAAAACACTAGTTCTCTGTTTTTTTTAAAATGTTACAAACTCTGTACGTTCTCTCTGTTAAATGGTGTGGAATGCATCTTCTTTTCTACTTTGTACACAAGCAAGTATTGATTGCCTATAACGTTTTTAGTTTCTATTCTTCTTTCTTCTGTTTATCCTAATCTTGGGACAATGGTTTCATTGGATATTAGTCAAAGGGTATTATATGCAACTGCTGGGATCTGATAGCATTCAAATCTATCAAACCCGTACTGGAATGCGGAGTAAAAAGGCAGCTTGACTATGAAGATTTACTTGAGCTACCCACTGATATGGATCCTTCATCCTGCCACACTTTGCTGTCGACATGCTGGAAAGCTCAACAAAGAAATGAATATTCTCATCCTTCATTAATCAAAACAATATGTCGTGCATATGGATGGCAATATTTCCGTTTAGGTCTTCTGAAGGTAATATATTATGACCACTTTATGTTAGTTTTGAAAAAGTAGAGAAGAACCAATGTGTCAATGTCACCTAGCTGATGCTTCTCTGATAAATTCATTGATAAGAAGTTGTGAATATACGATTGGATGCATATACATTGGTTTGATTCTGTAAAATCACAACGTAATGCTTCCTGTGTATGTTGTTGTTCTCTGTGTCAACTTGCCGAATTTTCTCTATCCTTTTTAGGTCTGACCATCTAAATCCCAAATTATGCATTTATTACACCAGAAACTTGATTTAGAGAGATATATATTAGAGAGACTATCATTCTTAATTATATTTCTGCAGGGATAGTGAAAATTGCAGGATATTACATTGTGACCAAAATTTCGTGCTAAGCGTGTGACCCCACAAGTAAATTAGAAGATGCAATGATTCATTTTCAGTTCTCAATTTCGAAACCACTATTTCCGCTTGTCCAAAAATAAACACATCCCAACAGTTGCCAACCCCAAATTCCTGTTAGAAACACTCAAAATCTCACTGTGCTAGTTTTGTTGTCTAAACATACTTCAAACAACTCTAGATAACCAAATCAAACCTGTCTCCATGACCTATGACTAGATAATGAGAGTCAGTTGAATAGGACAAGCGAACTGCCTACTGATTCCATAAAGGTTTATTCAGAGATCTTTTGCATAATGCAAGCTGGTAACTGATGAAAGTATTTCTGTTTTTGGTGACTAACTTTTATATTGCATACCACAAGTTTTTGGTGTTTGCTTACGTGGCATCATAGGCAATGTTTCTTTTAAATATAGGGACTAGTTAGATCTCAAGACCAATATATGAATTTGACAATGCATTCTTTATTAAAAATGAAGTACTGAATTTGTTAATACCTTTTTTGATCTTTTCAATAGATTCAAAAAGTTGTAACATTTCTCGATTTTGTAGGTGCTTAATGACTGTCTCAGTTTTGCGGGTCCAGTGCTTCTCAATAAGTTGATTCGCTTTCTACAGCAAGGTTTTTGCATATACTGATATTTCATTTTTTCCCAGTATCCTTCAGATTTTGAATTTAATGAACTTAATTCATATTTTTCACTGGAAAAATGATTATTTCTCTCTTGTTTTTTGGAGTTTTTGATATTCCAAGACAGTTGCTTTTCCTTGCGTTTCAGCTGACATAACAATTAATGCTCTGCTAGAGTTGATTATAACCTTGTTTTACACAAATGCGATCAGAAGTTTCTGAATGATTTCTCTTGTCAAACAACATAATGCCTTCATAGAATTAATTCTAATCTGATCTTAGTACATGTGCTGTTGAAATTTTCAGAATCATCAATCTTGTCCCCATTCAGTTGCTGCAAGTCCTCTTTTGGCTTTTTACTGCAGATGTTTTCTCTCCATCAATCATTAGAGTGTAGCTTTTTAGTTGAAGATACATGCTTACTTTTCCTTTACAAGGATTGTAGTATCTTCTGATCTAACAGTGTTATTGACAATGTTTAGCTTTAATTTTGTATGACATAGAACTCAATTTAACATTGATCAATTGACTATTCATTTGATAAGTGTGCCAGATGTCTTCATGACTATTCATTGGTTCTTCTCAAACATTCTCAAGGCCGAATGACACTTTGTGACTGGTGTTCGTACTCTTTATCAACAGGTTCAAGAGACTATGGCGGCTATATTCTTGCACTATCCTTGGGCCTTTCTTCTGTCTTGAAGTAACTTTTACTCTTCGTTCCTGGAATTCACTTTAAGTTCAAGTTATGATATGTTTCGTCTTCTTTCAAGTTTTTCTTAAACTACATGCTGTTCTTGGTAACTTTGTAGCAGAACTCTAGCTACTGACAGAATTCTGATTTCCACTGTTGTCTTGCACACACACAAAAAAAGAAGAGAAAACTCGGTGAATTCTGGGTTACTCATGTATCAGCATTTAGGATTTCAAGTTGTATCTCATGGTAACTAGGTTGTCACAATCTACATATCTAACTGCTTAAGGTTTTAGGAAGGGACGTGTTCATATATTTTTCTGTGAAATCTTAGAAGAGATGTCACTTCCATGGTAGAATAAGCATGTGCGCACATTGGGTCTTGGATAGGTGTAGACTTTTACTTTAAAATTTGCTCTTATCAACATTTTCTGAGAGTGGGACATTTCATCCTATCTCTGTATCACCAACACTTGTTAGAATTTGCTTTAGTTTTTCCCTTTTGAATTTGAGTTTTGGAATAATTCTGTATTGGGAAATGGGAAGTGGATTTTAATTGGAGTTCTATCCATCTCATGTTTTCTCTCCTGGGAATGTATTCTTATTGTGGCAAGCTTACTACCTGATTTTGTTATCTATATTCGAAATACTTTTCATACTAGCTAGCATGCAATGTGTCTTTCTCGAATTTGTCTGATCTTTTTAGTTAAATAACTTATATTGTAAGTTATTATTAGGCTCTGATTATGACACTAAGTATAAGAAGCTCTTTGTGTAATGCTGCAGATCGTTCCTTGATACACAATATACTTTTCATCTTTCAAAGCTCAAGCTCAAGCTAAGATCCAGTATCATGAGTCTTATTTATGGAAAGGTGAATCTTCTCTATCAGCAATATGCTATTATGAGTTCCATCTTTATCATCTTGAAGAATCTGTTCTATAACCACATTACAGCTGTCACACGGGATCCATATTGCATCTTTGTATCATACTATTTATCTTCTTATTTGGATATGCTCATTTTGTGATTTATATCATGAGTAATTTTAACTAGACCATTTAGATGGTAAAGTGGGTTTTCACTAGCTTCTTTAAATTTGGACAGTGTCTGGTGTTTCTTTCTTGTCAAATGAGGAATGTATTTTTTGTCATTGTTTTCTAGTGAAATGAGTTTGATTTTTTTAGTTTTCAGATACTAGGTCTTAGCTTTTTAAGGTCTGAAGAATTAGAGATGCCTATTCCAACTGAAAAAATGTTATTATTTTCCTATGTTCTCAACTTGAATGATTTTTGTCTTTCAAAAGCCTAAACTGGAAATCTTTACAATAACAACTATGCTTCAGTCCCAAACAAGTTGGTGTCAGTGATATGAATCCTCATTTACTATGTTACTCTTATAAACTAATCGCCAATATTATACAAATAAAAATAAAAAGTACTCAATGTATTCTTCATTCAGATTATTTCCATTTGTGTATTTTTCAAACTCGGAATGTGTCCTAAATGAAAATATTGACATTCATTTTGTTTTCAGTTAAAGCAAATACATTAGGAGTTTTGAGATTTTCAGATAGTGGATTATGATCGACAATGATTTGAGTGATGTTCTTATACTAATTGTTGTTGTCTAGAGTGACTAGTGAGAAAAACAATACATTGGATATTTTGTTCCATGTTAAGGGTGTCCTACCGGTCTTCAAAACTTAAGACTAGGAAGGAGGGCCAAGCCCCATTTGCAAAACCTAGGTAATCCACGTGGAGAGTACCTTTTTGGTTTATTTTTGAGTATAATGGCCATAGGGATTAGTGATATATCGACCTTTGTTTTTCTATAGGTGTGTCCATGTGTTGTCTACCACTTTTCAAAACCTGAATTGGCTACTGCTAACTTTTCAAACTTCAGATCTAAGTGAAAGGTTTCTATCTACAAGATATTTTGTGACTAACAATGCCATTTTTTCTTTTCAAGTGTCTTTCTGTTAGTTTGGCCGAGAGATCAAAATTTTCTGAAGGAGAAATTCAGACATTCATGTCTGTGGATGCTGATCGAATTGTGAACCTGTGTAATAGTTTTCATGATATGTGGAGGTTAGTATTTTCTAGCCCGAGAAGATCAGTAACAATGTAATTGGTTGGTCCATCACCCCCACTCCACCCTCAATCCCAAAATAAGATATTCAAAATGTAGATGAATAGAACTTCCTTTTGTTTTCTAATTTTTTTATGACCGGTTTTCAAAAGATCTAAGTAAAGGCTTGATTCATGCAGTAGTGGATGCTTTTCTTTGTTGTAAGTAATGATATTTTATACATGGTATAACAGCGCTAAGATAGTGCATTCAATATTACAAAGTGTGCAAAGCCTTGATCATATATAACGTGGAATCTACATGACTACATCACTTACAAGGGTCATGTTGCACCATCACTTACAGTAGTGGATGCTTCCAAATGGATTCCGTTTGCCCCAATTTATCATTAGGTAGATGGATATTAGCATCATCATTATTGTGAGCAGTACAATGTAGATAGATATTAGCATCATCATTATTGTGATAGATATTAGCATCATCATTATTGTGATAGATATTAGCATCATCATTATTGTGAGCAATACAATGTAACTGGATATTACCATCATCATTATTGTTAGCAGTACAATTTCTGAAATGCACTGAAATTTTCCATTTTTATGAGCTAGGAAAGCGGGTAATATGTTTGACACTTTGTTGTGATTAGTTCCACATGGAAATGCCAATTGTGTTTCCTTGAGTTAATATATGGTTCCCTTTGAATAAATTTCTACTTGTAGGCTTTTATATGACCCTTGCATATCTGCACCTCAGACCATATATATGTGTTTGATGTTTGGTTAACAGCGTCTCTTGTCCTTGGGGAATCTTGAAACTAAAAGGATAAAAGTCCCCAACTTAAGCAACTGTCATTCGTAAGACGGAAAATAAACATCTGGGCTTGTATGAAGGCAGTCAAGGTTCCGAGAATGCGATTCTTTCCTTAAATGTTTTAAGATACTGTTAGCGTCTTCTCTGATACCTAATTCTTTTCAGTGCATAATTTGAAACCTAATTGTGCTTCCTGATCTATACCGAAATATTTTGAGAATTTTTTCTAATTGCAAGTTGTCATTTACACTGATGACCAGAAAGAAGAAAAATGTATCGGGAAGTTGTAATAAAATTATACTTATAGTTCAGTGAATCATAGAGATCTATGAAAACTTAAAGTAAAAAGTTAGCATGGCTAGCAAAATTTGAGTATGAATTAATGTATATATGCTGGCTGTACAAAAAGATTCTTTTATCAGTAGGTTACAGTACACAATAGTGTTGTCTAAGTTTTGGATATTGTGCTATTAATTCACTATGCTTTTTACTTCATTCAATTAAAATTTGATATGATGGATTGTGTTGATAAATCTTTAACTTCCATACTTTGTGTTACCATTGTTTCTTACTCTCGGGTCTCGATGCATATTCACGACTGTATATTCATGTATTTTGTTTGATGATGCCACTATTTAATTCACAATTCTGACCCCCAATGTTAGTTTTTCTGGGGATAAATAGTGATGAATTGTTGCTAAAAAGATTGGTCCTGCTCTGCAAAATGTTGAACAAACTGTAATATGTGTTTAATCAGGGTATAGAGAAAGCATCTGTTCGTGTGTATTTTTCTTTTGTTCTTGCTCTTCTTGTTTCTTTTGTTGTTAAGTGCATCTAATCAAGAAAATAGAGGACTTTTTCAAGATCTACCTTAAACTCACTACTCCTTCTCGTGACAAAGTGTGCTTATTTGAAATGTGATGAAGCATATTTGAAGTCTTTCTTTCCAGATAACATCTAGCATTCTGCCTTTCTGAAATGATGAGAGCTCTTATAAATAAAGAATGAAGTTTCCCAGCTTGGATTTTGTCCATTTTTCATTTCCTTGGTTTCTGGATCTATTAATCATAAAATGCATCAGTTTGCCATTGCAGATTGGAATTGCTCTCTATCTCCTGTATACACAAGTCAAGTTCGCATTTCTTTCTGGAATAGCTATAACAATCTTGCTAATACCAGGTACTAGATGACTCTGATATAGATTTGAACATGCTGCAAAATTACAATTTAATGCGATGTGTTTGCCTAAATACGAAGCGCTCATATGACAGAGACAACTATATGTTTAAGTTGCTCTGATGGAAATATGGTGTTGCTATGATACTAAGTTTATGGACAGCTTGCTTATTATTGGAGATTTTGTAAGTGATAAATATTGATTAGTTGTCACTAGAAAACGTTGTTGATATGATTGTGTTGTGCTAAAAAAAATTGTCCAGTAAAACTGTCAGTATTGTCCATAACCACGGTAATTTGCAGATCAGTTTTCCTTGATGAGAGAGGTTGATGAAGGTTTAGTCCTTAGTTTTAGGAACAGTTTATGTTTTTCAACTTATATAACATATCAGCATCTGTAATAAAATCAGTAGTCCCCGTTGTTTAAAACCTTGTCCTAGGTCGTTCTTGATATGCCATGGTCTTAATGGTTTAGTCAATTCTAGAGAATGCCTGACAATTGTTATTTTATGCAGTTAATAAGTGGATTGCAAATGTAATTGCAAAAGCGACAAAGAGCATGATGGAGCAAAAGGATGAAAGGTATATGCCAGCAACTCTTTAGAGCCTCGCTGGAGTTCATATGGGACTATTATTTTGGTTGCAGATCTCTTTTTCTTATTGTTTTATCCTCTTTTCTCTATTATCCATTCCTGAAATGTATATTCATTCATTATTTAAACATTTCTTATCAGAAAAGAAGTATGTTCATTCATTATTTAAACATTTCTTATCAGAAAAAAGTATGTTCATTCATTATTTAAACATTTCGTATCAGAAAAAAGTATGTTCATTCAGTAGTTGAACATTTCTTATCAAGGAAAAAAGATGCATGTTCATTCATTTTCTTTACTTGGTCAGTAAGCTATTGGAAAAAGAAAGTGTCTATTGGTCCCCATGTTTGATAATTATAATTTTACAAATTTCTTTTCTAGACTTGGCAGAGAGTTTTTTGTCTGGTGATCCAAAGTTGCTATAGATTGTTTACTAAAATTAAGTAGAGTCAAATTAGTGTTGTATTTTACTGATACTAAGAAACAGTTCACATCTTATTGGTGATGTTATTTTACGTTGTCGTGAAATTATTATGTTGCCTTTTTTCTGAAGTATAAGTGTTTGGTTAGCTTACAGAAAG